>BMAO01035034.1:0-63985 GCA_019973975.1 Trichonephila clavata
TTAAAGAAAAAATGAGTGATCACAATTCTAGAGATTTTTTTCACTATAATAAACATTATCCTATGAATGCAAGAAATTCCTTCCGTGACCAACACCATCTTTTATTTAGAATAATATTTACATTTCTTTCTCATGGATAATAAATGCGGATTGATCCAATGCAACAATATAGTCCTGCTTTCTTTCTCTATTCTGAAGATTCTTTTCTCCATTCATTCACCACTTGATGTATCGATCACAAATTGCCCATTCAGACCTAATCTTTCATCTGAAATGTCAGTCTTGTTATTCTTTTATTACAACTGCTAGTGTATGATTCATAAAACATATAAAAGTTTTCTTAATATTTGATATTTTTAGCCGGATTTCTTCAATCATCAGATGTTTAGAGTCCACCAAATCCTATTTTTTTTATCTCAAATATCACAAGTCATTACTTTATATTACAGTCTTATAATTTTTAAATACGAAACTAACCGTATATAGGTATTATTTTTCAGAACAATCGCTTTTTTCAAAGAAAAAAAAACGCTTAGAATACTTTAAAAGTGCAACAAATATAGTATTTTTTAATACTTTGTACCATCAATTTTATTTCATGTTGGAAGATAATTCAGAGAAAAAAATCAAATAAATAAATACTTTATAAAACTTTATGTTATGATAAAATTCAAAGAAATCTGGCTAAAAACATCTGAATGGAAATACCTAATTGTTTTCCCATCGGAAGAAGAAATTCTCATGAGATTGTTTTAAGAAAATGAGAAAAACATGGTTTCAGTTTGAACTCTAAATGCTTAGAATCTTTATTTTCTCATTTTGAAAAGTAATACTATTTCTTAAAATGCGAAAAAAATTCCTTGAAAATCTGAAATAAAAAAACACGTTAAGTTAAGACCACATTGTTAATTATTTCCAAAAATATATTATAATAAGTATAGCAAAGAATTATTAAACGATGGCTTCTTTTAAAGTTGAGAATTCTATTTAAAATTTTTTTAAACATTGCAGGCTTTGTGAACATGCTCTCTCGTCATTAATTTTTTCTTATCAGTACTGTTAATTTACTATTAATTTATTATTATAATTTATTTTCACACAACTATGTAAAAATGTGATTATTGAATCCTCATAAGTTGTCAAATAAAATGATTAATAAATATATTCTTATAAAAATAGTATTTTTGCCTTTGGTTGTATCAGAAGTTGTTAAAAATATTTATACCTTTATGTTTTAGAAATAGAATTGCATTCAAATTTCATTTTTCTCGTGCATATACAAATAGAAAATAAGTTTAAATTATTTACAATTTTACCTAAAAAAACAAGTTTTTCTTTTAAATCCGATATTTATAATTCAAAATCTTAAAACTTAATCTATTATTCTTACGCGATTTAATTCGTAGCAAAATTGAATTTAGTGTTTATTTCCATTTAAAAATATATATAAATATTTTTTTCCTTTGGTGAAAACAATTCAAATTATTCAGCAAGTAAGACCTTAAATTTTTTTAATTATATTTGGGGAGAACAATTAAGGAATTAAAAATAAAAAATGGTTCTTGACTAAGCATTATTTTTAGTAGAATATCTTAAAAAATTTAATATTTTTTAGAAATAATATTTTTATTTCTTTTTATTTTCGTAAGGAACCTCGTACATATATGATAACAATGTGATAAAAAGTTAACTTCTCCCCATTGCTTACAACAGCTCAACTTTAAATTATAGATAGAAAACAATATTATGCCATTTTTCAGACTATTAACAAAGTATTTTTATTACAGCGCGTATTAATTTAAAATACTGATTAGAAGTGTATTCAGGTAAATAAACCAGGACGATTTTCTTAAAAATGAAATTCTATTAAATCCATTTTTAAAAGTATTTTTGAAAAAAAATTGTTTATTTAATCATTTTCAGGTTGTGGTTTATTTCACTTTTTAAGAAAATACGTATTCTATACACATAATTTCTCAACTGTTGTAAAAGTTTTAAGAATCATACTATATAAATTATATCCTAAAAATACAACATTATGAAATCTTAAGAACTGAAAACTACTGTGATCTGAAGTTATTTTGACTTGAAAACTTTCATACAGGCACAAATTATTGTATAATAGCACAACAAAATTGACTTGGAACATCACATTACTTGCAAAGAAACATACAGTCCATGACTTATTTTCCAAATTACAAAAAAAAATCTTAATTTATGTAGTAAATATTTGAGTAGGTTGAGCGATGGTTAGCCATTCAAAATTACGTTTAATATTGCATAAATACTCGACTGAAATAAGAGCCTTCCACCTCATTGCTACAGACATTTCGTACTTTCTACATAACTTTGAGAAGTATTTGTTAGCTTTTGATTACTCATACATATTAGAAATTGATATCAACTGCAATACTTCTATCAAACATTAGTAAATAATTGTCTTAGATCAAACGCTTTCAATACTTACTTCATTCAGTCAAAAACAGCTATGATATTTTTATTCGCATTTTAATTTTAATTTAATAGAATAGGATCATCCTGGAATTTCATTTCCCTTTACATATAAACAAATTATTACCAGAATTCGAAGGTTGATTTGTCCCCCCCCCCTTTTAATTAAATTAGTTATATCATACGAATAACTGAAAGTAATCTTATTGAGATTCCAAATTATTTACTATGATATATTTTCAGCTGATATGTTCATTTTATTATGATTAAACGTAACATTAACAAAATCATCTTCTGAGAAGTTGAGTATCATAAAACGTTTTATAAACATTTTCCTACTGGGTTTTTACATTGTATTTAAAGAATTTGATGCGATAAGAAACATCAAAAATGTTTTGGGGAAGTAGAAATTAGTTTTAAATGCAATCTAAGACATTGCTGATGAAGCAATGCGATGTTTATGGAATATTGTTTTAATATTATTTTGAAATACAGTTTTGAAAACTTTTCGCAACGAACACCAAAACCCCTTCTTTCCTCCCCTCCACTTTTCTGAAAAGTGTTAATACAAGGTTTGTCTATAACTAACAGTACTAAAATAATTAAAGGAACCTATGCAACGAGTTAATAAATTTTAACGTCTAATCATCTACGCATCAATACACATGGTCATCAATCACTGACAATACATTTTTGCCGCGTTATCATTGTACTTTAAACGCCATCAATCGGGAAAAAAATCAGGTACCTCATCGAAACTAGTTCATTAGCACTTATAGAACTGAAACGATACATTTTTAGATTTCTTTAATAGTAAGAAAATTGGGAAAAGATGGAGCTTTGAACTAGATTTAAATTGCAAAGCGCTTGTCTTACGTCTTCACTGGAACTTTTAATTTCCTATAAGCTTAAAAAACGCCTATTATCGATATATTGGGTTGTTTGGAAAATAATTTAATTTTACTTCTTTTAGGGCAAATGAAAAACAATCTTCATATAGTGAATAAATATTTTATTAAATTATATATTGTCTATTCTGGTCGAATATTTTTTTGCCATCTACTGGCAGTAGCATGATTCCCCACACTCAAAATTTTCGTTTCTTGCTGGCAATTCTTCGCTGTTTCCGGTGATTTTTGACCTCATTTGAAGTAAAGGTTTTATTGTCTAAAATATTTGTAGATACTGGAACAAGTACTAATCAGATGGTGCCAAATCTGAATAATGTGGTGGGTGTGGCACTATATCCTATTAAAGCTGTAAAAGCTTTTTTGACGAGTTACCAAACTTGTATGAGGTCTTGCATTATCTTGTCGGAGCACTACAGATTTTCTGTTGATAAATTCTGTCCTTTTTTGTTCAAGTGTATCTTTCAGTTAGTCCCACTGATTAGCTGATGACGGTATACTTCAGAATCAATCGTTGTGTTGTCCGGTTAAAACTTAAAAAGAATTTTTAAATAAATTATTCCTCTGAAATACAAATAATATAACTTTTTGATGAATATTGGCTTTCAAAATGCTTTCATCCACTGCATCCTTTTTACTCCATGATTTCTCGCGTGTGACAATGTTATAGACAAAATATTTCCTGTTCCCATTGATAAAGCTTTTTAAAAATGGATCATTTTCTTGAACGTTTTAGAAGCAAATGACAGACATCGATGCAAACTTCTTTCCGTGAGAAAATGAGGAACCTATATGTCGAACTTTGAGGTTTAATTTAGGATTTTCAAGTGGTCATCAGCAGTTGAATTCAATAAATTAAACCTCTCAGCCATATCACTAGTTTGTATTGCACCAAATTTGGCTTCCATCAATTATGCCTTTATTGTGTTTTTTATCAGCTTCAACTGGTCTTTCAGAACTTGGTGCATCCTTAACATCAAAATTGACAAATCGAAATTTTTCAAACCTGCTATGCCACTGGTTTACTGGTTACTGGCAATACATCTTCTCCATACATAACGACTAACTTTTTCGTGCTTGAATAGAATTCTTACCTTTTCGATAGTAAGAAGTAAAATATGTAGAAAATACTGCTTTTTACTCTCCATACTTGAAAGGGCACCAACCAAAAACTATAGTGTATAATTAATTAGACTTTCTCACAAGCAAGCCTTGATATATCAGCTCAAAATATATACTGATTATGATGCTTAAGTGTGAAGCTGTTAATGAAAAAATACAATTAAGTCCTGTGTCAGAAAAAAACGATATTACTTTCCGAATAACCCAATAGTTCGTAGTTGCAAATTTCACGAATCGTATCAAAATTCACTACTGTGGATTTGTTTAACAAAATTAAAAAGTCAAATCTCTGCTAGATGATATAAGTAATTGCTTCTCTTAGCCTAAGCACACACTCACTTTAGGCTATATACTGGAATGATTCGGAGGCAACCGACACGGTTCTCTTATTTTCATGACTTTCCCCGCCCATTCAAAGATATTACCTCTTACCCTTTTTCCCATTTGGTTGGAAAAAATCAGTCCTATTACTTATTGGAGGAAATCCGTAGATTTAGATGGATCACTTGGACAGCAACAAAAAGATTTAAAAAAGTAGTTGGAAATATATAGAAATTAAAATTTGAGGATAGTATATTAATATTTTTATTCTGTTTCAATCACAAAAGATATACAGTACTGCGCAAAATAATTGGAACAAACATATTCTTTAAGAAAATTGTTCCTTGTTTGCAGATTTTCTGTCTCAAACCGGTTTCAACTGCAATTTCTAGCAACGCGCGACTGCCCTTAACTAGTCTAAAGGAGTTTGTGTGTGTGTGAGACAACATGATCATGACATATCGAAAGTGTTTCAATTCTGTTGCTGAAAGAAGTAGTAGCTCGCGTGTGAATTGTCTCCTGACGTTCTTTTAAAAAATGGATATCACTCCCAGGAACTAAAATTGTTACCTTTATTCAGCATACTTCTATGACTGTGAGGGATATTGCTGCAGCAGTTGGAGGTGGAATATCTAGTGTTTCTGGTATTATTAATCAGCAAAAGAATTTGGGGCAGTGTCTCCAAAACGAAAGAGTAAATGTGGACGCAAACGTAAGACCATACCTCGAACATACAAATTTTTTTTACGAAATAGTACAATGCATCCTTAGAAAACAAGTAGGGATCTTCAAAGATAATTATTAGCAATTTTTGTGAGCGTCGATTCATCGTCAGTTCGACGAAGGCTTATTGAAACTGGGAGATTTGCAAGAAAACCAATAAAAACAGTTATTAACACCTTCAACGAAGGAAAGACGTTTGTGGATTGGGCCAGGAAATAGCAGTCCTGAACTGCACAAGATTGGAATAAGGTTGTATTTAGCGACGAAATACATTTTTGTGCAATAGTTTCGACCAAGAATTGTCTGGCGAAGTGGCGGGAAACCCACCAGGGAACATCTTATTCAAACAGTTAAGTACCCTCAGAAACATATGTTTTGGTGTTATTTTACTTCTGGGGACCTGGCAGCTTAGTACCAGTTGAATGGATGATGAACTCTAAAAAATACATTTCTATAATAGAAAGTAAAATTGTGACTATGATGCATACGTTCGCTGGTGGTGCTGGAATCTTTCAACAAGATCTTGCTCCACGTCATTCTTCTGAGCTAACAACGACTTTTTTTCGAAAACAGAAAATAACGGTTTTAGGACTGGCCTGTTAATTCGCCTGATGTAAATCCCATCGAAAATTTGTGGAGTTTTGTAAAGAGACGCGTGGTTAAAATGGACTGTTTAACAGAGAAAACAATGATTGAGAATGCTATGAAAGTTTGGTTTCGTGATGACGAGATCAAAAATTTGTGTTCTAATTTAGTGAAATCCATGACAAATCGCGTACGGGATCTCATTCAAGCTAGAAGAGGACATATTTTGTATTAGATTGTTATATGGTCCGTGTAAGTTAAGCTATACTAATTAAACAACATTTGTTAAAATTTTTGTGTTTGTCCCAATTAATTTGCCCAGTACTCTATTGAAAAAGGAAAAAAAAATTCCAAAACATTAATAAAGAATATTAAATAAATAAGTTAAGGCATTGACATAACCATTTCGTCTCTAATTTTCTGTTTTTAACGATAAATATATATATGTCGAGCTTTAATTAGAGTCAAGGAAGTTATTAAAAGGATGTCATTATTTCAAGAGTACGGTCTATTTTTAATCTTTATCATGTCCTATATAATTAAAATAGCATGTCTGTAACTTTGGAACATGTCATTACTCTTTTTGAATAATGAGTAATCAAGTACGTCGTGCATCTATTTTTTTTTATTTTTTTAAAATTGTATTTGGAAAATT
Organism: Trichonephila clavata; assembly: GCA_019973975.1. Taxonomy (NCBI): domain Eukaryota; kingdom Metazoa; phylum Arthropoda; class Arachnida; order Araneae; family Nephilidae; genus Trichonephila; species Trichonephila clavata. The sequence goes on from BMAO01035034.1 coordinate 6,766, forward strand.
TAATCTTATCAGTGTAAATGTGCGTGTGTTCTTTCCTATCAGGCCTGTCAGCTAACAAAACTTAATTCCATTTGGATTTACTCATTTATAGTAAATAATTAGTATATTTGAATAAATGAACCTATTAATAAGGAAAAATAGAGCAACCAAAATTATTTTTTATTTTACTTAAATAATAAGAATTAGAATGAATAAAGATAGCCAGCTGCGTTGCATATTTGATTTGGCTCTGGACTTGTTCGCTAAAGTTTGCGGGTTGAATCCCAGCCCATGTCGATGAATTTACATGACGCAAAAACTTGACAGCGTTCATTTTGTATGATTATGCGGCATGCTAAAGTTTATTAGAGTGCCCGTTTGTCCTGGGTGCTCTCGCAAAAATGAAATTCCTACCACAAATGCGCATCCTCAAAGAGGTACCTCCATCTGGGAGGGAAATTGGGTGTCAAAATTACATTGTGGAAATTGGTATCCACCTATATTTTGTCACACAAAAGCGGTAGCACTTCTCGAGGAATATACTTGGTCTGCAATGGTAATCACCAATTCGCAGCTCCATTTGAAACAATGAGATGATAAATAGGATAATAATTAAATTTAAAAAATATACTTTCTCTACAAATTTATTATTGGTGCTTCATTACAAAATACGAATGAAGCAATACACATTTTTAAATTTAAATATAATTAATATATACTGTTATCATTAATCAGTAAGTATAGTTAGAAACTTGAATTGTTAAATCCATTAAATTGAATTTAAATCTTTTTTACCACATTTAATGCTTTCCTGTAACAGTTATTTGAAAAATAGTAGATGGATAATGACATATAAATAATAATTCCATGTTTCCTTAGTTAAGTTTTGATTATTTATAATTGCTAATTTTATTAATTAAATTTTATTCAATCTCACAGTGAGTATATAAATGGACTGGTGCTTAACCCTTTAAGCAGTTTGCCGTACAGTGTACGTGCTACCAGAAATTGGCCTCATCTGGTTTGCCCGTACGGCGTACGGGCATCGATATTTTCTCCTTTCTTTTTCTGGTTTGCCCGCATTTTTCATTATTGAAAGAGACTATTTAGTATTATTATTTTTCAACAGATGGCGTGGCTTGTCCATGTAAATGAAATGCTTTTCATCCGAGTTTTTCTATGTAGTGAGAAAGCAGGAACTTTTCTTTGAAATTTTTGTTCTACTGTATGCCGTGCTTGTGAATCTTATGGAAATTATGGATGGAATAGACGACGAAAATACTTTCTTGTTAGATGAACTACATTCTGATGCAGATACAGATATTTCTTCTAATTATTTGGATTATTCCTCAGATGACTCGTGCAGTGAGCTCAACTCTGATGAAGATTTGAGTTCTGCAAGAATTTTTACCGAGGTTGATGTGAAAAATCCACCTGTTCCGTGTCCTCTATTTAAATTTTCTGGTATTCCCTCTGTGCACGTACAATTTGACGACACTTCTCATGTTCTACAATTTTAAGAAACATTCATTGATTTTTCACTCATGAGTAAAATTGTGGAAGAGACAAATAAATATGCTAAACAGTGCATCCAATCCAGTGTTGAAAGACATTTCTCAAAGAGTAAATTTTGGGTAGAAACTACTGTGGAAGAGTTGCATGTATTTTTTGCTCTCAATATACTTCAAGGAATTGTCAAGAAACCTGGAATTGATCATTATTGGAGCAAAAGATATTCAACTAATAATACACCTTTTTTCTCTAAAAGAATGTCTCATCGCCGATTCTGCCTTTTGCAACGCTACTTGCATTTTTCTGATAATGCAGCATTTGACCCACAAAATCACGAATAAAAAATGTTCAAAAAGCATTAAAAGTGAAAAAAAATTTTAAAAATTCTTAATATTCTTATTCTATTAAGTATGGTACTTAATTATATGCAATAAAAAATATGCCTTTTTTGGAAGCATTTCTGGTAAAATAATTGACCGCTTAAAGGGTTAAACGTGATATAGTTAACTTTCTTTGAACACTAAATGTAGTGTAGATACTCACAACTCTTTGAACTTTAAAAAGCAACTCCATTTTGTTTTCCTTTTATTTTAGTTGAAATTCTACCTAATAAATTCTAAACATTCTTTCTTCATTTATTTAGTTTTGAAGTATTTGTGTTTATTTATTGAAACTTCTTCTAATTTTGTGATTTTTCAAACCTATCATCCGAGTAAAAGTATTTTAAGTTTCAATTAAATCTCCGCATAAGAGCAAAATATAATTGAAAAAAAAATAATACGAGAAAAAGACCTCGTTCATTATCAATAATGTAATTTGAATGTACTCTGGATTCAAAAGTCATCTCGGTTAATCAAACGTAATGTAAATTAATCTTTCTTTTTTTTTTAAACTATGAAAATCATACAAATTTCAAAATTAGAACTAAAAATAGTTTTTAAAAGTTATTTTAAGTTAATGAAAAAAAATGATGCATGGTATTATATTTTTAAAAATGTTTGAAATAAATGCACCTTAGAAAATGAATGAATAATATTTTTACTGAATAATATCCTTGTACGAAATTATTTAAAACTTTTTTAATTCAATGACTTTTAATTTGAAATAATACTATTAAATCTTTAATTGTGTGAATAATGGAGTAAATATTAATTTTTGGGCCATGGTCAAGTGGCGAGGATGACATCTGAGCTGGCAACCCCTCTCCTAACAATCACACCTCACCAACGGGAGAACGTTAGAGTCCTCGACAGAGTTTTCGTGCATCGCTGGTCTTTAATGGCACTACGCTCGAATTCATGACACGCCGGCCACAAGTCCGTTGCTTTGACCACTAGGCTACTGCTGTAAGCTCTAACTGTGTGAGGTAAATTAGTACTATATATGTCATATATGAAAACACTCATTAAATTTTTAAAGCTTTGTCTTACAAATTGTAACTTACGTTGCAATTTGACAACATATATTTATATTTGAAAAACCTACTGCATCTATGATGTTTTGAAAGTAACAGCTTATCAAAAGTTCTAAAAATATTTATTACGTGAATATTCATTTAACCCTTTGCCTCTCGCTCCCGTCAAATTCACGGGGTGAAATTTCCCTCTCTATTCCTCGTGCCCGTGATATTTCCGGGCTCGAGTGTTGAAAAGTAACTTACCATAAAAGCGTGAAACCAAATATTTCGTAAGCCTGGAATATTGTTTTTTTTTATCTATACACCAGATGGCAGCACCAGATTATTTTTAACGTGTTTAGCGAAAATTATTATTATTATTTTAATTAAATGTTAGCACAACAAACATATATATTAGCGATTCAGTTTTTTTTATCTTAGGTCAAGTACTCAGTTGCGCGCATCGTAAAATCACATAAGTAAAAATTCTGGGGAAAAAACTGATAAAAAAAAATATATATATTTTTAATATTGTATATATTATACAGTTAGACAGGAAGTAAGTCGGATTGTACTTTTAGTACTTTTTTGTCCCTGACTACAGTAAAAATGTCGGAGCAGTAGAAATTGTAGACCAATATATTGGAGGTTACTGAATTACTCGAAAACTAGGTAAGAAGTACAGTAAGAAATATTTTTTTATTTGTTTGATCAAACTATATTTTGAACTATTACCTTATTTATAAAAAAACAATGAGGCAAAAAATCACATTTGATGTTCGTTTACCTTTAGTAGATGAACTTATTGAAAAGTATTCTATATCAGAAACCACTGCAAAAAGAGGCCGGCCGAATTTGGAGAATAACCCCAATCGTTTGATTAAAAGACATTTTATTAGACAGATAGCTACAACTGATAAGAAGTGGGAACCATTAAGAGAATGCAAAGTTTGTTGTTCGAAAAGAGATGAAAACAATAAAAGAGGCAGAAGGGAAACTCAGTACTACTGTCCAGTTTGTGATTTTGGCCTTTGCATCTCATGTTTTGAAACTTATCTCACAAAAAAAATTACTAATGTTTATTTTTTTATGCAAGTATGTAATAAAATTCATTTAATGTTTAAAACACATGTTTTTTAAAATTTTAATCATTGTTGGAAAGCCAACATTCAGTGATTATAATCCTAAATGTCTGCTTTTCTTAAAAAACTCAATTTCGTATTTCAAGCTAAAAATTAATCCAGAAATTAAAAATGAATACATATATTGAACATGTACTTAGTTTTATATAATTTTCTTGAATAAAAAAATAGGCACTTTTAGGACCGTTTTCTTCAAAATAATCCGATCGTTAAGGGGAAGAATGAGAACACCTGTATTTACTACGACAAAATCATGCTTTATCATTATTGGAAGTATTTCGCTGCATTTTCACGTATTTAATGATTGATTTTTTTAGCTTTTTCTTCAGGTCTATAATCCATATACCAAGGATAATGTGGAGATTACATTGCGTGGAAGTTATTGAATACAAGGAGGACCAAGTAACATAATTTTATCCTGACATATTGCATGCCAGAAACATACTTTTACGTTTATCACTAGAGCGCAGGTCACGTAAAAGTGCTTATTTATTAGATTTGTGCTGGAGTGCGGGTATCGTATAAATAAAAATAAATAAGTGAATAAAGTTTAGTTGACAAAAACGAAGTAGTTATCGATTTATTGCAATTTCAGTGAATGAACAAATTCCCCGGAAATATATGACCCAAATGCAATATGTTAAAAGTCAATTAATCTTTTTTTTTATTTTCAATTGGCATTTTATTTATATACTGCTTTAGAATTCAAAGTATTCAAAAAACTTTTTAATAAATCTATTTTTAGCGTAAAATTTTATTTTTGTATTTTAAAGACTTATCTGATGATAGACTAAACGGTCTACCATAAGATTTTAAAACTTTTGATAGATTACACATGGTTATTTATAATTCCGTCCAAGGTTTCGAAAAGATAAATTTAAAAATAAAAGTCGGCTGGAGAGCGTAGTTGATTTGTCGCTGGCCTTCTGCCCCTAAGATAGTTGGTTCGACCCCAACCCGAGTCGGTGGATTTTCATGATGCAGAAAATGGGCCGCGTCCATGTTGTATGATTATGCGGCATATAAAAAATCCCTTGAGCGTACATTTGGCGTGGGTACTCTCGACAAAATTAAAATTCCTAACTACAATTTATCATTGCTAAAGCTCAGGTGCCTCCTTTTGGGGAGGAAACTGGGTGTCCAAATTATCGCAGCAATTATTATCGCCTGTGTATGTTGCCTCACTAAAAATTGATACCTACTCCTGGGGAATCAACTAGGTCTGTAAAGGTAAAAATACTAATCTACAGCTCTATTAGAAAAGAAAAATTGGAAAAAAAAAGAAAACTTATACGAATACAGCGTAAAACAACACATTTGGAAGAATACACAAAGACAATTCCAGTTCTACTTACATACCTTAGAGCAGCTTTTCTCAAACCATGGGGCTTTCTCAAAGCAGCTTTTCTCAAACCACCCTTTGGGGTGCTTGAAAATCCTACGTGGAGGCGGTAGCATGTCAAAAATAAAAGATTTAAGATAATTATCTATTTACTGAAGATAAGCCAATAAAATACATTTTGACACAAAAAATGTAATATACATATTCACACTGATATAAGATATTTATAAATGTACTAGTACGGCAAAAAGTATTGGATAGTTAATTTATCAATACTAAATTAAAAATAAGTAATTTTTAGGGCTATATATACAAAATATAGTATACAAAATTATATGCAAAATATGTAATACATATCCTGATACTTGTGTAGTTTATAATTAAAGTCGCATTGTAGCTTTAGCGTCTAAGTACATAATTAATGCATTTAATATACAGTTGTTGTACGAGGGGGGCGCAATGAAAATTATGACTGAAAATTGGGTCGAAAATATTGAAAGTTTGAGAAGCACTGTCGTAGAGGTGTTCTATGTAAGAAACCATGGTTATAGGGCATACATCAATGAGATAGTAATGCTCTTGTCATCCTCTATTCAACATTGTGTGTGTACTATCAATGTTGTTATGATTTCCGTGTTATCCGAAAACTTTATCTTTTACAGGAAATCATGCCGTCCTTTGCAGCGTGATATGCAAAATTGCATGAAAGGATAACACGTTCTGTGTTATCCAGTGATAGGAACCGAACTATTGCACTGAAGTATGCTGTGTGACCAAGGGCTCACGTATAAAACACCTCTAAGGTAGGTAAATAAAACTTGAATTTTTTCTGCGTTCTTTAATACTGTATTCAATTTAGTTATTTTACTATAGTGCTTCGAAATCCTGTAGAGAATTATAAATAACCACATGTCTTATCAACAAGTACTGAATTGTTGTAGTGTTTTCAATTCGCCCACCAGGTGAAGACCGTGGAGTATAGTTATTCGGAATCTCTTAAAATGCTAATGTTATATATGATAATACATGAGATTTGATCATGTGTATATTCATAGAAAATAAAAATACTGTACAAAGTTTGCCTTTGTTAGATATTGATGCGGAGCCCTTTAATTTACTCTTAAATTTCCACTTAATTTAACTAACATCTTAAAAACTACCCAGGTTCGCTTATTCAAACTTTAATCCGCATCAACATAGTGGTTAGTACTTTCTAATCAAAATCAAAGACAACGCGAAATTTAAATGAACATACTCAGATTAAAATTAAATTAAATTTAGTTTATTACAATTAGATTACATTACAAATTTAGAAATTAAGTTAAACACAATTAAAATTAAGAATTAGAGAACAATGAATAAAAATTAAGATTTTCACTTATCTGAAACGGAGGCAAGTGATGGAGGCGGCCATGGTGTCGTGGTCAGCAAGACTTCAAGTTTCTCCTTCTTAATGAGAAGTCAAATTATAGAAGAATAAGAAGGTGATGATGATTTCGAAAATAGTCGTGCGGCGCTTTTTAAGAGAGGGCAAATTTCTCCATTTGTGCCTACACACACTATTTACCGGCGACACCAATTGGTCAGATCTCCTGGCGCAACGTTACAGTTTCCATTAAATTTATGTGGTTATTCACCCTTGAGTACCGGGTGACATCACCCGGGTCCCCAGTTTAAGGAATTTCAACGAATTTCAATAACACCCTGTAAACAAGGGGAATACACAAATTACGAATTGTTTGGGGACCAACCCCATTGCCAGCCTCCCATCAATATCTTGAAAAACACACACTAGTGCTTTCAAGTCAATCACTATATTAACCAAGAATAGAAATGATCAGAACAAAGAAATATTCTCAAATGGAAATGTGTTTAAATAAGTATTTCACTCAAGAATGTCTTCATTTTTCAAAATGAAAAAATAACAATGTAAATTATATTATAAGTTCTGCTGTTCAAAGTTATATGATGAGGAATTTAGCTGTAAAATTAAAAAAAGAAGACAAATGAAGATTAATGGGCATGTCTGGAATGTTAAATGGGTCCTGAAGGAGAAATAAATCGTTATGTTGTCTCAACAAGTTCTGAATAATACCACAGTTTTTTAAAAATGCCACAGATTTCCATGAGAACATAAATCTTCTATAAAATAAATTCAAAATCTGTAGAATAGGTATATAGGGCACAAGAACTCATTTATATACTTATTCTTAAACGCAAGAAAACATTAATATCCTTCAGCAGTTTTCACTATTCATACGAGTTACTTAATTTCATTGTTTCAGTTATATATTTTACTGAGTTATATATTATCTTTATGACTTGTTTGAATTTTAAAAATGCTTGTATAGAGGTTTATGACTTAATGTAATAATCTGCTATACAATAACTAATTACACAGTGTCAATAATCATTTTTAATTTTATAAATTATGTACATCAAATTCCATGATTAATAATTATTATATATATTAAACGACTTCATAATAATATTGGGAAACAATAATTGACTTTTCCATGGGATAACATTTAGCTTAATTAAAGTTATACAGCCATCATATATATATCTGAGTGTTATTTTAGCAACAATTTCTACATAATACGTCTCTAAAAACACCTCATGTCTGATAACCTAAGAACAAATAAGTATCACGGGGTTACTTAATTTTGAATGTAATTAATGTTATTGTATACCCAATTAGTAATATCGTCTTATAATTTTCAATTATGGTTTTAAGAATATTGTTTAAGTAAATAGCTACATTTAATAATGTTACTCTATTACGCTGCTTAAATTCTCATTTAAAAGTTCTGGAATCACACATTTGAGTCAGAAAGTAATTGTGAAAGTTATAAAATATAAAATTTTAAATTATATTTAACTATCAGACTCGTTTTTAATATATAAGTATTTTAAATGTAGAGTGTGTAAACATTTTTTTAACTGTTGTACACTGTTAGAAAAACTTTTACATTTCATTTCATTTTGATCCAAAATTAAAAAGGGCGTTAAAATGCGTTATCAAAGGTTAATTTTATTATTTTTAATTGTTTTTTCTTCTTAATTATTTCACCAATTTATTTTTAAATTCTCTATATCTCGTATTATTTCATTATTAGTTATAATTCAGTTATTACCTGTACTATTTTTGTGTAATTTTTCATCCAATAATTTTCAGTTACAATAATTAAATGTCATTTTGCTATATTTGAAAGAGGGATAGTAACAATTTGCAATGTAATCAAAATAAAAAGGGTAAGTTCTCAATATAACTTTCTAATTATTTTTCACAAGATTGGCAGCACTTGTAATAGCTGTAAGTACTTAAATTCTGATTTGATTGGATTCATTAGTTAGCTTAAGGATGCATCACATAAACCCTCACAACAAATCACTTTCAAGAAGCTTCTGAAGTGCGTTGAACAAAAGTGACTTTGCGTAGTCGCCCATTAACCCTTTCGAGACGAAAGACGCAAGCACGTGCGGACCACCAGGGCCACTCGTCGTGAGTGTCTCACTCATAGGCCGGAGGGTTTTGTGTAATTAAGGTATCCGACTGGTTGCGACAACTTTTCTTTTAAAAAATAGAGATATGTGGATTTTTTTCTTATTTTCAGGTTTTTTTAGTACATATAAAGAAAAATATGCTAAAATCAAGAACAGAAAAATAAATTATTATAACTAAAATGGGAAAAAGTGGGTAAAAATGGACAAAAAATAACATAAACGCGGTCCATTGTGTACCAAAGGTTTATGAACAAATTTTCAATTTTTTAGTTCTGATGTGTTGCTATGTTATTCATTGTCGAAATGACCTTCAGCATAAGAGATATTTTAATTTTTACAAAAACTAGAACACTTTATATCAGTAACTATATGAAATTGCTTAAAAAACAGTGATTATATTCACATAAGGGACTGTAAATTTTGTAATAAAACAGTGACTGATAAATCTGAAAGTTAAAACACTTCTACTATTATACAGAACGCACACAAAAAAATTCAGTTAATTATTTTCAAAACATTTTTAGCAATCGCTGAGCCCGTTTGATTATTTTCAAAAGACCACATTTGGAATAAAACGCGTTTTAAAGAGTGATATATCTTGCTTAAAATAATGGCATCTGCTTTTACTAAAACAATTGTACTTTTTGTTCCAGTGAACGGAAAATGATGAACATGGTATTTTTATAAAGCTAATAAAATGGCCTATGAAATAAAATCATAAAAAAATATATAAATTTTTTGCAAAATTCATAATTTTAGGGTAGTTGGATACCTTAAGCCTAAATCCATGAAAATACCGAAACTTGAACGCGTTGTTTAATATAGTTTTATAGAGTACACAATTAACATTTTCTTTCTATATTTCGCCACTGCCACTACACTCAAATTCTAATTTAGAATCAATTTTGCATCATTATGATATTCAAAGTTTTGTTAAACATTTTCGATGCTTCCACCTTGTAATAGTAAAATAAAATAATAATTGTGTCTACCAGATCTAATTATCCATTAAAACCTACACTGCAAACCCAAACTCTCTAGCGAAAATAAACCTCTCATCTTTGCTATAAACAAGAGCCACGTGTTCATTTCAAGAGCAGTCATAAGGCATTCAATTCGGAAACATTCCCTTCCCCTTATGTTTTTAAAACAAAAAACCACGTGTATGTGAGTAATATTTCTCTCATTTCGAGTAAAAGGTCAGATCTACATACATGTCAAACTTTATGGACATATAATGCTATCTATTGTCAAAAGAAATGAGCTTTTAAAACAAGGTGCGTGGTGTACATGTAAGCTGTTCTTCCGTGGAGAAAGAAATACGCTGGCGCAAATGTGAGCCGTCCGGAAACTGTGTGAGTTTCATACTGGCGCGGATGCGGAACGTTCATCCCGAAGGGGTTAAACTTAATGTTCATCAATGGCCCAAAATAAAATATACGTGGGGGGGGGAGAAGATAGATTCATTAGAGTAACAATCTCAGTAAGTGAGCCACTGATAAAAATATGGCACTCAGTTCATCATTTCGTTATAAAGCTTTCTTGTGCAAGCAGTACATGACCACCCAAACGTTATCCTTCCTATTCACAGTAGAATGAAAACCTTTCTCCATGTCAACTGGACTCTATAATCACTTGTTAGAACTGAACTGAATCTCATCGGTAAAGAAGATGTGCATTCTTTGATAATGTGTTTAGTCTTTGTGTTCATTACTTTACTCAAGTAGTGTCACCGATGACCTACTGTCTATAGCAGGGGTCGACAACCTGTGGCACGCGTGCCACATGTGGAACATGGATCAATTCTCAGTGGCACTATGCAAAATTAGTCAATTTTTGCTTGGATGGAAGTTGATAAGTATGTAATGAACCATATTTTACAAACATCTTTCCATAAATTTCCATCAGAATTATGGACACTTACTGGATTATAAAAAATTCTGAAGAATAACTCTAAAGATAAATTTACAGCCATTTTGTAAATTTTTGAATGTCATCGCTGGTTAGATTTAATTGTTCGAAGAGAGAAAATTGCATGTTCTCTGCTTTTCGCTTTTGGCTCTACATATCTATATAAACATTCTTCATTTGAAACATATTTTGAGTTCACAAAAGAAATTGACTAACGACTAAATGCTCAGAATCGTAACTAATTGAAAGTCACAAATTATACCCCTGATTTTGCGATATAAAAACAGAGCCGTACAAGAACTATGTTCGCTTAAAATTGTTCATTACTTTTTTATTTAACTATAAGAAAGGAAAATACTTATATATTTTATGTGTTTATTTCTTATTTTAACAAATATGCTTAATATGCTTAATATCTATTTTTTTATTTTTTTTATTTTTGTTGAAGAAATATTTATATTTCATGCTATTTATGTTAAAAAATATCTTTGAATGATGCAAAATTAATTCATGATAAAACTGTAAATCTACATAATTGACTTGAATTCTCTAACGCGTCATACATTATTACAGGAACCCAATTGTGTCAAAAATATCCTACTGTGTGACACGCTGAATCATATTGGTAAATTGTTTTGGCACGCCAGAGCTAAAAAGTTGCCGATTCCTGGTCTATAGTATTCAGTGCTAAAATTTGCTAGTTGCACGAGTAAGAATGTCTTTGAATCAAGGGATACCTATCACCTAGTTATCAAATGCAGTTGCTCGTCACTGTTGGCTAAGGTCCGATTCAGTATATTTTTTCTTACGTAATGATTTATCACTCGTTATTGCATCTGGCTTTTGGAGGGCTTTCAAGATCATGATTAACATTTCTATTTTTTCTAAGCTAATGTGCAACCCTTTGCTAAATTATGCCCTTCCTCAATCTCATTTTGACTTTGTAATCATTCTACCATGAGTAAAGGTTTTCTGTAGTCAATAAATGTGTAGCCATTTTTGCACGTATGATCTTGCTTTCCCTTAGAGTGATATATTAAAATGCGATCATTACCATTTTTTTAAAATTGACACCCACAGCGTTCATGGATTCCATTTCTTACATATCATTTGTCACCGTGTTGAAATCAATCATATTACATATTATTGGAAAATCTTTGAAATGTCAAGGTAGCTTAATATATGTTCAGATATTTAAAGATACACATAAGCAACATATAAATAATAATAATGATATATTTTTCAGAGTTATGCAAGTCATTTAATAAAGAAATCTTCCAAATTTAACTATGCAGAGGCATTAGAAACTTTTATAAAAGTAGTTATGGATTCCTACCTGTAAAACGCATCAATTAAAAACACTAGGTACCTGTTATCAAAAATACAGCTATTTTTATGCATAGTCTTTACCATACAATTAAAAAATGTTATAATACAATGATTTACTATTCTGTTTCCACCATTAACTTTATTTTTATACAGATAATTCTTGCTTTTCTTTTTTTAATATTGATGTACAATAATCTCTAGTTTGGTGATATTATTTAAAGAGAAAAACATTAAAATTACTCCTGAAAAGATCAATGTGTAATTTACTAAAAAAAGAAGAAAATTTCTAAATCAAACAACAGATATAATTTGTTTTATTACTTTAACGCAAAGTTACGCATATGTATGTTTAATGACTTAGTTTATAAAACCGGTTGTGTCATTGGAATTTATAATTCTTCATCAAGTCACCTCAAATAAAACTTTTTACATTTCAATGACTTATTTTTTCTTTAACTTCCTATTTCATGCACTCTAATGACATGGCTGTCTAGACTTCATAAAATATATTTTGCTTATTTGCAAACTTGCGAGTTATTTTGAAACTATTTTAATTTGTTAAGATGAAGTTCATTACAGAACTTTTCCACCTAATATACTGATACGTTAATACACACACGATGTTTTATTACATAACGGAAAAGATTGACAAGTCATTCTCTAGCACAGAATATACAATGTACCATTTAAAAAGTTTGGAATGAGTTACTAATTTCTTTAGAATTTTCTTTTTCAAATATATTTTCAGTGTAGAGTTTTTAAAATTAATTTAGATCTTTATCCATTATTAGATCAAGAACAGAATAGTTTTGCACTTAAAATCAATATTAATATTTAAAAATTTAATGTTTATTTATATGTGTGATCTTGACATTTTAAAATGTTAGTAAGGAGTAAGATAATAGAATATCTAGCAATTTTTTATTGTTGTGAGAAAATAAATTGCATACGTATAAATGTTCTGATTACAAGTTGCATCTTTAGAAAACTTTTGCATTTTATTCATACATATAACTCGATTTTAAAAAAATGTCTTTGCCCAATTCTTCTTCGAAATATAAATACTATTTAAAAACACACAACTAAAACTAATTGAGTACGTACTAACACTTTGTGTACAGAGGTTTCCACTAAACAAAACCAAAAGGGAATGTTCAATCAAACCATGTCGCTCTGATATAGTCAAAGGGTATTCTCGAATTTTTCTGGTTTGTCCGAGTTCTTCAGAACAACTACACTGTTAAATTCTCCACAAAAATCCCATAATAATTACTGTAAAGCATTTATATTAAGTTAAATCAGGAAATTTTATGATAATGAAGATAAATAGATGTTCTAAAGGAATTTTAAATAATTTTTTGAATATTTTTCCCTTTAATGTGTCTTTCTTTCCATTTATACTATTTTCACTTTTTACTTTATTTCACGTAGCAATCATATTGGAACAACGGGAAAACCAGGAAATTGAAATTTGAAAAGCCCATTTAAATGTATTTGTTGTCTGTAAATTTTAAAACTGTACCCAATCCATGCTTTATTTTGCTTACGTTTTCATTCTACATTTTTAAGTAGTGAGAGAAATGTGCATTTATTCTTTTATACATATTTTAAAATTTAAGATACATTTAAATATAATAATATATGAATCAGAGAAAAGATAATGTTTATACTGTATCAGAGTCATATATTCATCATACATCGGAGCTTAACTAATAAAAAAGAGGAAGACAAGACTAAAGCTCAAATGAGTTTGATTAATTACATTATAAAGAATAATTAACGAAAGATCTCATTTATCATCATCCGCAAGTATAATATAGTAAAAATATTAACATACACTTTATTTTAAGTTTTTACAGTGTGTCATTTAATCTCAAATCTTTAAAATAATTTAATATTTATGATTGTTGATAGCACAAATATTAACTATATTTTGTGAAATTCATGAAATGTAAGTGTTATGTATATTGATGTATAAACTATAGATTTTACTTACAAAAAATACTATTAGTTTAATAATTCCAGAGACAGCTGTGTAATAACAATTAAACTTAAGAATCAAATTAACCCTTGATCTACCCCCCTCCCCACCTGACGGTACTTATAAGTACCATTCACTTTAAAGTGGAAAAAGCTACATAGAATAAAAAAATTAAGAATACTCTGATGATACTTAGCATAAATATTCCTTTAAATTCACTCTTTCAAGATATATGACCGCATGGTTTCTTTATGAGTATTTTAGCTGGGAAGGCGAATAGTTTTATAGCAGAAATTGCGTTTTTAACCGACATTGTGATCGGATTGCGAAAATTGTCATTTTTGTTCCTAAAAAGTAGTTAATGTAAAAACTAAGTGTCTTATTTTTTATATGTTAATGAGGACCTTAGAAAACAATTTGACTGTTTGTTTTAAGAGAGCACGGTGTATGTAATTAATTTTATAGTTGAATAACTTTGTTGTACTTATAAGTACGGACAGCACACTGGGTGTTGGAGCAAGAACTTAGTTTTTCCTTTTGTCCGTGTGGCTTATTGTTGTTGTTTTTTTGCTGTAGAGTCATTACTATAGTGCAATAGATTTATGCTTTTTTGGTATTTATTTTAGCTTAACTTATTTATTTTGCTTCTCTTATTGTTTTATTTTAACGTTTTCCAAAAATTTTAAACTTTGAATCTGAGCTTGTTTTTCCCCCCACACAATTAAATGAAATATATATTCTTATTTCAAAAATTAACAACATTTTAATTTCTTTATGTGCAACTGAGATTTAACAATAACAGAAGATTTTTTTCAAGGTGCTATTATAATTATAATTATATTATTTTCTTAGAACGTCTGGAAAAAAGAAACTCTGTCTTCAAGATGCTTTCGATTTGTTACAGAACCAACTATTTGAGATCAATGATGCACTAACAGTTGATTTTTCAGATGAAGAATTCCCTGCAAATTATCTGCTGGAATTTTTGTTAAATTCTAAGGATGACGATCAAGAGACTGAACTCAAGGTGAAGTATTAGTTCATGTTAAGAAAATACAGCCTTTCTTACCCCTGGATACAGTACTTTAAAAAACATTTAATCGAAACCAAACCCAAAATGCACAACGTGTAATAAATTTCTGTGTATTAATGGTAAAAACCGTTGCTTTGAATATCATCAAATCAAGTTTATGTTAAAAAAAAGTAAGTAAAAAAAAATTAAAAACTTAATAATCTCAAAAAAGAAATATTTTGTGCTGTAAAATATGAGTGTTCTCTGGTTATTTAGCATTTTTAATAGTTAAAACTGCATTAACAAAGTCATTCGGTATTTTCGTATTATGAGATTATTTGAGACCTTTGGGAACTGACAGTACACACACACACACACACACACACACTTTAAAGTACCTATTTTATTAATTAGCTCTAACGATTAAATTTCCCAAAATTCAGTATTTTATTCATGTATATCCCTTAATTTTTAATGCAGTGATTCAGAAAAAAAAACATTGTTTTAAAAACTTTTGCAGTAAATCATAATGCGATAGATAAAAGGTTAAGTGTATCCCTATATTTTGCAAGTCTTAAATAAACATATGATTGTATGAAACTTATGAAACCCTTTGAAAATAATGTTAAAATCAAATCTAGGTATTTTGAATTACATGCAAGATTATTTAAACACACAATTAATTCAATCTATTGATTTAGTTTTATTTGTAAGAAAATAACAAGGCATATTTTTAGACATTATATATATAAATTTGCGCTAACTTGTCCTTTAAAATTTCATATTAATGGGGCATTGGATAAAGATCTGAGCAAAAATAAAGTGCAAATGCAAAAAAATAAAATTAATATTGGGAATTTGAAATAAATTCTTTTGTAAGAAAATCGAAGCAACAAGAAGGAGTTGTCCGATTGTGATTAAATTCTGTAGGCAAAGACATTATGACAGAACAAGAAAATGCTCAAATTTTTAAGGCCAATGGTCGTGAACTAGTCGTAGGGCGCATTTCTACTCAGCAACTCGCAAAATGTAAAACTGACAATAGAGGCAAAAAAAAATGTATCTTTTTTTTGTTTTAACGAATGATGTCATTGAGATGTTTTTGAACGTTTACAGACAACTGAACGGCTTCGAAAATGGTTGTATTGTCGGAATGCGTGAAGCTGGGCAGTCATACTTAACAATAGGTCGTCACCTGCAAGGTAAAGACACAGTTGTCCAAAGTGCTGACACAGTAGTTGCTGCGAAGATCTTGTCGACAAAATAAACGGTCTTGAAGACCAAAATGCTCAAATGCGAGATCGGATGATTCTTCAACAGGCCCTAACTGCTCCAATTGCATCATTGTCTACTTTCCAACATACTATACAGCCTCTTCACTACCCTCTTAGTACCTTACATCATTTCACAATGCTTGGCTGAAGCGGGATTAAGCTCACAGTGACATTTAAGACATCTGCCTTGGACCCCACAACATCGGTGGAATAGTCTAGAGGCCAGTCGCATAGTTTTCAACGATGAATCTCGCTTTACTCTTGAAGCATATGGCCATTGTCTATGTATCTGAAGAGCCCGGGGTGAATGGTCTCAACCAGCCTTTGTTTTACAAAGGTATCCATCCATAAACCCTGGTGTGTGGGTTGCTATTCAATACGACAGCAGTTCATCTCTAGTCATCCTCCAGACATCTTTAACAACTCAAAGATATGTTGATGCCATCCTGTGGCCAGTTGTATTATCCTTCATGACACGTTATCCGGGTACAAGTTTCCAGCAAGATAATGTCAGGTCTCACACCACTCGCATATCTCTGGACTATTTTCGTGCCTTTAATAATCTTCCTTGGCTAGCAAGGTTGGCAGACCTTTCACCAATCGAACATGTCTGGAACATGGTAGAACGTCAGATTCAGGCATCCTAAAATATTGCAGATCTGGAGCAGCAACTGGTGAATGCTGGGCAGAATGAATCGCAGGATAATACAACTAACCTTTATCACTCTTTACAGAGACGTGTACAAGCATATATCACCAACAGGGAAGGTTCTACCAACTACTGATTTGAACATTCAAGTTTTAATCGAGAGCCGTGGATGACCACTATGGCCTTGATATTGTTATCATCGTGTTATCTGTGTATGAGCTGTGCACATATTTAATATCATTAAAAGCAATCACTTCCTCCATGGTGCTTCGAATTTTTTGCAAAAGAGTATATATTCTATTCGAATCAATACTCTTTATACATGTAACGATTCTTCACTTTCATTTTTCTTGATAAAAATTTTTTCAAATCATTAAAGTATTGAACTCTACAAAACATCGCGTGAAACCTCTAATTCTTTTTAATTACCGGTCTAAAAAGAAATATATATTTAATTTATTCTTTAATTCTTAAAAAAGTGCCGCGTCTACAAATTGTGCGGTAAGATGAAACATTGCATTAGCCATCGGTTCCGATCAATTAGCGTGCTAATATTAGGAAAGCATGTGAGTAAAGGAAGTTCTCGAATTTCTGGTATTTGAGTTTATTTGATATCCTTTGAACTGAAAGAAGAAAGTGTTTGTCCATTGTAAGATTAACGAGTATGTCTTGTTGCTGCTTTCATGTTAAATGAGAACGCTTGTTTGCGTATTTATCATCAAGAACCGTCGTAAATATACTCATGTTTTAATCGACATATCAAGAAGTAAATTTTTCAAAACACCTAACAGATTTATTTCAAGGGATTCGAAGTAACACTTTGCAACTAGTATAATTAGTCAGGATTTCCCCAGTTCATAGGGATAAACTTTAAAGGGAGGTAGGGAACATCATTAGGATTCAGATTTGCATGGTTGGAAACATCTTTGTTCGCCACTAAGTGGTGTTATTCACAATAGAATTTTTGGAAATAGACTTGAATTACCACAGTCATTTGAACTGTCAACGCCTATAGAGGAGTACGTCCCGTTTTCAGAACACCGAGCTAATAGACATGCACCTTAAATGTTAATTGACAGAAGTAAATTCACAATCAACCGAATGATTATATCTCAAAAGGTACCCATAGAGAGATGCACCGGACTGCCTAATGTTTGCTTATTTATGGGAATATGGATCATTACGAGGTAATCGGAATAGTAAGGGCACGGCACCCAAAACATTTAATTTAATGCTTTGAACAAAATGTGTTGGATAACGTTTGAAGAAATCCGAATATCATATTGTGAGCTAAAGCCACTCGTTGTTCGCCCCCACTATGCCTATTACCTCGTAAGGATCCATATTCACACAAATTGTGATACAAATTGCCAAACATCCAGCGGTCCGGTGCATCTCTTTGCGGGTACCTTTTCGCGATATAATCTTTTTGTTGATATTGCATTTCCTTCTACCAGTCCGTAAATAAGGTGCATATCTGCCAGCTCTATGTTAGTTAAGCGTTCCATACTTCTCTGTAGGGTAATGGAAGCTCAAATGAATGCGGTAATCAAAGTCTGCTCACTTAAATGCTCCTGTGAGCAACGCCACTTTGAGGTGAACGAAGACGTTTACAAACTTGGGTTATTTTGGAAATCTGAATCCGTACGATGTCCCCTACCTTCCCTTAAAATTCGTCTCTATGAACCTGGTACACCCTGAGTGCATTACCGTATTTATGTATAAGGTAGTTTGGGGTAAGATGCCAGTTTGTCAATAGTACTTTTATGCCTCGTTAGATAGCAATACTGGGCCACTTGTATGAAGTGTCTGGTCAGGCATTAGTGTGTCTTGTGAACTTATCGGAATTAATTGTCTTTAATCGGTGTTATTTTAGAATATCGTAAGCATATTTAAAGCGGAGAGTACAACTTTTGTAATATTCAGTTACTCATATTTAAAGTTCATAAAAGTATTTATTATTTTAAATAACATATTAGCAATGTAAGTGAGTTACGCATTATGTTACACACACGATGCATGTAGAGACGGTCATAACACTGTAGCAAATAAGGAAATAAGAGTGTCTGCGTCATTTTTCTCTGTACTTGGGGTAAGACGCCGTATGATTCAGAAATAAATTAAATGAACTTTAATTTTTTTAATACTGAATACTAGCATATAAGATATAAATAGAATTAATAATAATTATTATGAATTAAATATTTAAATGGAATTAATGATAAGTAGTCTATCACCATCGGTTGCCTCCCCCAGCACAGAATAGTGGTGCATAATCCTATTCATCTGGTCAGAAAACGCAAGCCCACAGGGTGTAAGAAAACTAATATCAGAAGTCTCAACTGAATCAGAGAAGAGAGCACCGGTGCGGAAAAGGCTCGAAGAAAGCTAGAAAAGGCGGTTAAGGTCAAAATAAATAGGAAGAAACCTTCGAAGAAACAGAAGAAAGAGACGTGTCAGTTTGTTATCCCCAAGCAAAGAAATTTCTCTAGATACTAGTGGTGACAGTTTTGATGAGCATACTAATGACGATTTTTGTGCAGGTTGTGTGTGTATAAAGGTTACTTTTACGCTAAAAAAGGTTCAAAGTGTCACTGTATTCATAGCATCGAATGCAACAAATGGTTTCATGAAGTTTGCAATGATAATCATTTGCACTGAGTGAAATATTGTGTAGGCTATCATTCGAACCTGTACTGTTATTATTTTTAGCAAGATAATTATGAAAAAATTTAATTTTTTTCTATAGTTATTAGTATTTCATATTTAATTTTGTATAATGTTTGATTTATTTTTTTTATTTACTGGGGTGTTGTTGCATTTTACTTTATGACTAGTGGGCATCTTCTCCCATATATGGGGGAACATGTCACAATTAAATTAATTTCTTTAACATCAAATTTCTTATATATTTTCATTATTTTCATAAAATTTCTTATTTATTTTCTAAGAAGAGAATTAACTTGTATGCATAAACCAATTAAATATTGAAAAATAAAATGTATTTTTCTCATGGTCTTGTCATTTCAATTTTCAATGTAATAATAAAAAAAAAATCCTTTAATGTGGCAACTTCCCCCGATTTACCTCACTATTTATAAGAGGAAACAGCTATCAAGGCACAAAGTCAAATTCAATAAGGCATAGAAATTGAATGAGTGCCATTAGATATAATACTTAACGTTGCCCAGAATGAAGAATGTATGCTAATTGAATGGAGTTTCAACACATTTGCTGCAATTCTCAATGGTAATTTCTGTTTTATCTGGCAGAATAGCATACATTCTTAGAATAGTCTGCCACCTTTGCATTAACACAGTTATTTTTATAGAGCTTTGCCTTAGTTATTTGAATGCTTTGTTCAAGTTTTAAAGTTTATTTCTTTGTTCATAGTCACACACACGACAAGAGAGGAATACTATCTGAAGAAAAGGAAAGTTTTATTAATTATTTAACCAATTTATTTTTTCTAATTAAAATAAGTTGTGAAGTAAAAGTAATGTGCATAAATTTCTTTTTTTTACAAAGGGCTATATATAAAATTATATTAACTATAACTCAAATGTGTGCAATATTTTTTTCAAAAATATATATCATTGAAAGAATTACATTTCATTTAAGAAGGAACTTAAGATTAATGTTTTAATAAAAATATTATAAAATAAAAATAGACTTTTACTATTATGTTTACCATTTTCCCTGTAAAAATATAACCTAACGCAATTGAATATAAGTCAATAATAATTATTTTTTGTCAAATGAAAGAAATGATCCAATACTTATTTACAATGTTTAAGTAGATAACCTTTTTAATTGTCAAGTCTGTTGAAATAGTTTTTGCTTTTGAAAATTACTTACATCATGCTGTAATTTAGAATTATCATAAATATAAATGGAAATATATTTTGTTGAAGTAAAATTTAAGGGTTGTATATATATATATACATATTTATTTAAACACGTTTAATTCTGATTACTCACAGAATGTATTTAAATTTAATTTCATAGGTCCTTTATCCTTCATTCTTCTTTTTTAAAATCACTTTCACGTCCCAAAGGTATGTATATTGCTTGCAAAGTTCTTAACGCTTTAAGTGTTCACTGGTGTGTATTGTACAGGCATTTTTTTAATCATACTTTCTTATTGTATGCCCTTGAACATATTTTGATACATATAATACGAATCAGCGAACTGTAATTTATCTTAAATACAAATATTTCTGTCAGGATTTCTAAAATTCATAATGCGAAAACGAAAAATAAACATTTTCATGCATCAGAACATCTGAGAACTTAACTTTTTGCAGGATTATTCGTAAAGTATACTTGAAACCTCTCAGATAGTTTTATGCGAAGAGTTAGGAAGCATTTAAAATTGCACTGGAAAATACATGGAAATCTACTTCAAAATTACATTAAAGTTTAAAGAAATGTTTTCCTAAGATTCTAAGTTTTATAAATATATAATTTTTTTTAATAAATTCTAATCAAACATTTATAAAAAAAAAATGCATAAATTTCTCAAAAAAAATAAGTATGTGAAAAGACAAAAACTTATGGATACATAAACACTCTTCGTAAAAACTGTATTCACTATAAAAGTATCCATTTTTCAGTATTTTTTTTTACCTACTTCACATTCACATCTAAGTATTTTGTATGTTCACTTTGAAACATGGGGAAACAAACGTAAGATAAAATTTAATACGCAAGTCTTCCAATAGTAAAAAACGGAATATATGCTATTTTGCGAAACCGTTGAAATAGTTCTTACTCTGTTTTTAATAATATAATGTATCAAATGTTCGCAAAGAGTTCATAAATTGTAAAATGTCGTTGAAATGTTAGTGATGTCTTTAAGCAGATCCATAATACTATGAGTAAAGTTATCGAAGTAACTAACATGTAGTAATAGTTCAATTATTCCGGACATGTATAATTTTTAAGTCTTTAATTTTGAATTTGATATATTTTACAAAAATGATTATCATGGCTTTTAATCGAATAGCAAGTACTTTTACAGCTCACAAGAAATTGTATTTTAAAATAACTTCTGCTATATTTGTGAGTGTGTGTGTGAGTTAAGCTAGATTTTTTTTTTCTCCAGCGTGAGTGCTATCATTAATAAAATGAAAAAAATACACGAATGAAAAAGAAATGTTATTTAAAACACTAAAAAGGTATTTTTGTATACGAACATCATTACTATTTTTGCAACTACTAGTGCTGCCACCAGGAAAAATTATACTTAAATTTTCTATATCAATAACTTGTTATCTACACTTTTAGCATTAGTTTTTTTCCTAGCAGAGTGGGCTTATCCTATCATTACTGAAGTGAAAAAGTACAAAAAGAAATATTCAAAACTCTAAAATGATTATATGTGTCTACGAATAGTGTAACTATTTTTGCTACTACCAGTGTGCATACTGAAACTATATATCAATAATTTAGAAAAATAACTTTAGGCTGTATTTTAATCATATAATGCTGGTTAAATCAATGAAATAAATATGATAAAAATGTTAATTTTTTTCCCCTCTTGCTCACTTATGTCTGGAGGTCTCGAAAGGAAAGTACGCACCCTGCTTACATTCAATATCTTCGTACGTACCCTGGAATTGGTATGATGGTATGGGCAGCCATTGGACACACGGCAAGAACACTTCTTTATGGCTTCGGCAATATGAATAGCCAATGTTACTTTTCTTAGAACTTAAAACCTGTGCCTGTCCTATTTTCAGAGAATTGGAAGCATCATCTTTCAACAAGATATAAGCCAGGATTTGCTGTTTTCCTGACCTACCTCCGACAGAGAGGTTGTTTGTGTCTTTCCCTGACCGACACAATCTTCAGATCTCACACTCATTGAAAGCACCTGGTAATAATCAGCTGAGAGGCAGGCCGCCTCCGCTTTACAAGCACTACGATCTATAAAATGCACTAAAGATTTTGGAATCCATGAACTGAACTGTTAACTGTGACTTTGGCATTGTGTGTTTATGTTGTTTCCCACATCAAATGTAAAAATATCGAACGAGGGGAACCACCGCTTCCAACGAATATTTACTGTAGAAATTCCATTGCAACCTGTATAAATTCTCAATGCTTTTTTCTATTTAATTGAAATATGCAACATTTAATAGACTTGGAGTGGCATGGAATGACTCGACCGTATCTGACATTCAAGCCAGTTCTATTCGATGCCTAACCGGTTTAAAACCATTTAACTATCAAAATGGATATTTATATGTAGCAAATTCGGATCTGTAGGCTCCTAAATTGTCTACAAATTTAATTATGATTTTTTACTATGTTTTATATACATAATTAATGCTTTTTTATTTGCTATCCTTCTGGCTCTTTCAGTTTTAATGGTCAACAATATATATATATATATATATATATATATTCAATATTACACTATTACGAGAATGAAAAAATTGATACAGACTCTTGTTACTTTTTTAGATACATCGATGAGCTAATTATTTTCAGTAATAAAGTTGACTTTACTCCTATATTTGATTATTATCCAACCTACCTGTGAAACTATTAAAAACCAATTGCAATATAGAGTCAGCAAATTTCCTTGATCTAGAATTAAAAGTTGAAAATAATATGCTAAAAAGTAATATTTTTGATAAAAGAGACTCTTTTGATTTTAATGTTATAAAAATGCCATATTGGAATAGTACCCTTCACATTTCAATTTTTAGAAATATCATTCTAAACTATATAAAAAGAAATAATGATTTCGTATCTGAAGAAGTATTGAGAATTAATAATTATAAAAAATTCTTTCAAAAATGCCTAGACTATAACTATCCAGCTAATTTTATTTATAAATATATGTCATCAAAGTTATAGCTATTTAATTATTTTTATTTTAAGTATTCATTTCTATTTATTTTATAGTATATAATTTTATTGTTATATTTCTTAATATATTTAGTCTATAGTATATAATATTCTTGATATATGCTTATATTAAGTTTAGTTACTAAAAATATACATAGATGGCGCCTTTATTCTTAGTATTGCTGTGTTTTTTTAATGCATTGAGTCAGTACATTTGAGGAATCTGTATACATCGGGTAAGATTAGAGTTTTTTTGCTCATTTACATTATTATTAATTATGGTTATATTCATTATTAACCTCTCTTGCAAATATTTTTGTTTATACATATTTATATTTGTCTATTTCTTCCGAATTCTTATGGTAATTTAATATTGCAATTTCTATTCTATTGCTGTTATATTCACACTCGTGGGTTTTAGGCTTTTGCCTTAGTTTATACTGGGAGCTATTATGTAGAAACAATTTCTGCTGCAGGAGAAGGTTGAGATCTCACAACATTGTTTAATCCTGTTTCACTGTCCTAAACCAGTGACAGCTCGAGAAATCATAATAGTTTTCCCCTCTAGCTACATTTCTTTTTGGTTTGTCATGGTTCCATGTTCTTGGTTCTTCCGGTCTGATCTTAGGATGCTTGGGATTTATGAGTCTTCTTTTGAATTATTTACTGCTATATATATATATATATATATATATATATATATATATATTCACGCTTTCACACCACAGGTTCGAGGTTGAAACCCCGGGTTGGGATAGGTTGACTCAGTTTTTCATCCCTTTATTGGGTTGATAGATGACTTTTCCAAACTTTTCCAGAAAATAATTATACGTCCTGTATTCAGAATTAAAGCTCAGTGCCTGAGTGTTAGCGTATCGGGCATCTATGTCACAGTACCAGGATTTAAATCTCTAGCTGGGTAAGGGTCGACTCAACATTTCATTCCTTCAGTGGGTTGATAAATGAACTCCATGCTTCCTTGGGAACTAAACTCTGGGGGCTTGCGTCAAACTGATCTCATGAATGGAACATTTACTCATGCACCTTAGCGCCCAAGGTCACGAAAACTAAGATGGGCACAGTTGGCCTTGGCCTTCATGGGCTGTTGAGCCATTGAGTTTAGTTTAGTTTATAGTATTCAGATTTAAAGATGTTACTTGATTAATTTAATTACACATTAATAAAACTATCTTAACCAAAAAAACTTCTAAAAAAGAAGTCATTTAACCTTAAATTACTTCCATTTCCTGTCCCCCCCCCTTTTGATTGAAAGCCAATCCTCAAATTCAAAACTTCCACTTAAATTTGGAAAAAAATTATTACAGCAACAATGACGTGTTGTAAATAATATTTATGTTTAAAAACACACATCATTCCGGGTGAAATATACGAAAAATAGTTCTCTCCCAAATTTTCAAGTTTTCGTGCTTTGCTATAAGATATAATTTAGTTGCTCTACTTGATATTCATATAAAAAAAATTTTTCTACGAAGTTAACACAAAGTTTTGGAATCATGCATATAGAATATGATTGAAAGCTTTTAAAAAAAAAATTGCACCTAATTTTACATGAAAACACTTCCTTGTCTTCTTTTTCTTAGAATTATTCATGATAAAGTTCGCTCTTGTCAAAAACTTTTGATATGAAAAGTTTTAAGGAACTTTAGTATAAATTGCTACCTTGTCTGAGAAATGTTTTTTAACCTTTAAGATTGTCTTCCCATATACCACCACTAAATAATAAACATATAAATTTATTTTACCTGTATTGTGTAGTATAATTTAAATTTAATTATAGAATATCGGAATATTCATTAGTTTATTCATAAATTATTAACTTTGGCATAATTTTAACTTTTAAGATAGGTAGAGATTCTACAAAAGTTCAGTTTTCACTAAATGAGTTTAACTAAGTACAAAAATATTGCATTCAAGTATTCCAAGGCTCATTATGGATGTAAGGTATCTACATACCGATTGAACTTCGTTCGGCGACTTTAAATTATTCCAAATTTGTAATTAGAATCACTCATTAATGAATTTAATTTTTCCTGTATAAATGTATGTAAAATACTGTAATGTATTTCATGCTAAGAGACTAAAAATAAAAAATGATTGGGAATTTTTTAAAACTTTCTTCTACTGTGTGCAGCCAAACTGAATTGTGAATTCAATTTTGGGAAACGAAAATTAAAAATAAAACTGAAATATCTAGTTTATTATGTGTACAAGATACGTCTATTTTTTTCTTCTTTTTTACATTATTATAAAGTTTTTGGAGACATTTGTTTTCTCAAATTCGATGAAAATGTGACTCAGTAGTTTCATTAAATAAATTGTAAGATGTGATAGTTTCCGATGCTTTCAAAACTCTATTATTATCATATTATATTTATTTATTTTTAACATCTATCTTATTGCCAGAAGATTGTGGCTCTGCTCTTACCTCCTTGTTTTCATTGAAATTAATTATCTACCGCAACTTAATTTGAAATTCAAAACAAACGCATAAACGCTTCGTTGGTAAATGAATCCTTTTGAAATTACTAAGGTATTCTTATAAACACGTATTGAGTCAGGTGTCATACAATCCTTATAATTTTTGCTCATTTCTTTTAGTTTCAGATTAATTTGCTGATTCTTAGTTAGACAGTGTCAAATATCAGTCAAATGAATTGCACGTCATCTATTCATTTCAATGTTTTTATTATTATTATTATTTTTCTTTTGCGTTCTTCAGTTCCGGGGGACTCTTTCCCTTAGATCTAGCGTAGCCTAAGCTTGATCGGACTCTTCCGAACTTGCCATAGATAGAGAAAAAGAGGTTACAGCGCTAAATATTCTTAAATTATTCATATTCCTTATTCCCAACCTAAAGCAGAATAATGATGGTTCAGTGGTAAATATATCCTACCAAATGCAAAACTATTACATTTTCTCTCACTGACTTAGGGCAGTAATGTAGGAATAAACGTACTTTATAGAATCCAAATATTCCTCTTTCAGCAGAAAATTTATACAGGGGATCCTAGAATTATTCGGATCAAATTTTAAGGGGAAGTAGAGAACATTACAAGAATTTAGATTTGCATCGCAACTTATGGTTGGAAACTTCTTCGTTCGGTGCTAGGTGGCGTTGCTCACAAGAACATTGGAGGAAACTGCATTACTCTCAGTCATTTGAGCTGTCATCGCCCGAGAGGAGTATGCAACAGCGTTAAGACGACCGAAGTGGCAGATATGCACCTGATTTACGGATTGGCAGAAAGAAATGCTCGAGCAGCAGAAAAATTGTATCGCAAAACTGACCCAGATAAAGATGCACTAGACTGCCGGACATTTACAAATTTGTATTAAAATTTGTGACGGTACTCTCTGAAGATTGTATGAGTGTAATGGTTTTTCTTTTCACGATGCAAAACACGATGAACACTATTTTGATATACATTTACAGCAGCAGTGATATTTTATACGCTGGTACCGGTTTCCTTCCAACGGAATTCAACACATTTTGCTCTATACTGGAAGTTCGAGTAGCTCGAGGCCCACTTTCACTATGCCCTATTACCTCGTAATGACCCATATTCACACAAATTGTGATACAAATAAGCAAACATCCAGTGATCCGGTGCATCTTTCTGTTGGCAACTTTCGCGATACAATGTTTCTGCTTTTTGAGCATTTCCTTCTACCAATCTATAAATTAAGAGCATATCTGTGTGTGCCTGTTCAGTGATCATAAAACGTTCCATACTCCTCAGCAGGCAATGGCAGCCTTAAGTAATGGAGGTCTGTTTCCTCCAATGCTCATGTGAGCAACGCCACCTAGCGCCGAACGAAGACTTTCCCGACCGTGGGTTGCTATGCAAATCTAAATCCTTGTGATGTTATGTACCTCCCTTTTACGATACCCCAATAATCCTGAGATACCCTACATAATAGTACAAGATTAATCATAAGAGGAATAAAATCCAAAATATTAAATATCATTTAAGGCTAAAATCTAAACGTGTTTTCAAATAGTACAAGTTTGTAGAAATGAGTGTGAAAAGAATACTAACAGAAAACTAGACTCAAGTTCTTTATTATTTTTCGTTCAAAGATTATAGAGAAATATAAAGTTGAATTTAGTTATTTATTTTAAATTTCAAATGCATGATGTTGGAATTTTAATAATTGCCATAGCTTACATTTGGAGAAGAAAAAGACGAGACTGGAATTTATAATTCCCTGTTTCAAATTTCACTTCACGCAGGGAGGCTATTTGAAACTCATTTTTAAACTTCCCGTTCAGAAACCTCAATTATTCCGCATGGCGTATTTTTTGGCTGAAACTTGACTCTACTTTTTGATTAAACCTGTAGATACGCTCCTTGAATTTTATCGTCTTAACTACGTGGTACTAAGTGCTACAATCTTCAAATGAAACTTGTTTTCATAAAATATCTTTAAATTTCAAACTACGAGTATATAAATGGACTCAGTATCTTATTCTCTCTCTCTCTTAGAGTCTCCAACGCAAAACAAAATAACATGCTCTGTGTTATGTTATGACGTGTAACGTGTTTATAAATTTAAATATTTGGTTTACTTTTACGTCACATCTATAAAATATATAAAATATTTCATTGGAGCTATTAAAAATATTGGTTATTTCATTAGGGTTCAGAACGCGGACGTAGCTAGTCCTGAGTGAGCCCTATATCAAAAATACATCGGGGCCCCTTTTCAAATATGAGAGCCCTGTTAGTGGGACTGTAGTTACACATGTTGGGGCCCCTGTTGCTTTTTGGGCCCCGTATGATTGATATGACTGATATTGTGGTAGCTACGCCCCTGGTTCTGAATATGATAATTGGGAGGGAGGAGATCACAATCGTTCTCTTCCTCGTTTTCCAAGGGATCTCTTTTGCCACCCTCTCCAGAGTCTGGGGATGAAAGAGGTCGCACCTTTATTCTCGAATCACATCCAGCTCGTTAGCTGAGTGAGATTTCCACACAATGTCAAAGGTTGCCGGATCGATGACAGAAGACAGGACCTTGCAATATAAAGGGGTGCACGTGTGCATAGGTTCGCTGTTAACCTATCCCCAAAAAGAAGCCAACTTTTTAGCTGGATGACGCGAACACGTCACAGTTCCTTACCTAAGATTTGATAGAATATTTCTACAAAAATATACATATTTAATAATTAAATAAAAATGATATATTACAATATTGTTAATTGAATACGCTCGTAAACAATTAACAAATATAACTATAATAACAATTCCATTTAATAATTTACTTTGAGTAACGCTAAATACAGAGACTATGATTAAAAAATACGGAAAATAGTTATTCTAAACATAAGTACAGACATTACTAAACGTAAGGATTGTGTATTAAAAAATGCTTTGTTTGGGATAATGAGAGTTCTACATACTACAAATTACAGTAATTTTTCCCAAAGCAAGAAATGTAGAAACTTATAAGGAGAAGGATTTTTTTTTTGTTCTGAAGTTTTCGTTTCTTCTTGGAATATTTCAAGTTTCGTAATTACATAGAATCCACATGTCGCTGAAATTTTCTAGAAAAGTAGGAGAAGTTTAAATTCTCTCTTATCTTTAATTCCTGCAATTTGATTTATAAATCACGTTTAGATTTAAAAGACGTGTAGTTTACGCCAGAAAGAAAACTCTTACCATTAATATCTGTTGTAGAAAAATGCTTATTTTGGTTTGTTAACAGTAAGCAGTACAATTTTAAAATTAGTGAAGCTTATAATACCCAGGAATATTAAATATAGAAAATAAGGATATTTATCCAAAAGATATTGGAAATAAGTATTTGAAAAAAAAGAAAACCATAATTTCCATCTTTTGGGGGAGGGGGGTGTTTAAGAAATTTTTTTTTCAATGAACGGCAAGGTACGTCAAGTATTTTAAAATTACAATACCACAACAATTACACTTGATATTTTTAGAAAGAATCAGCATCTTTACTCAGTAATAGATATCTCGATGTAATAAAATAATATTTCATATAATTAAGTTTAATAACCAATTAGCCTTATGAGTAACTCCAGAGTTTTTCACAAAAATTTAATGTCTCTCTAGAAATTACAAATATTGATTTCCGTTTCATTATAAATTTTGAAATGATACTACCTTGACTTCTGATCTGCCTTTGCAAGTTGACCGCTCTGCGTTCCGGTTCACCGGACCAGTAAGCGGCTTGACACAGATCTCATGAACATACTAACTTCTCACAATAGTTACACCTTGTATTTATTTTACACTCACACCTAGATTTTCATCTTTGCATATAAATTTTATTTTTCTCATCTTAATGTAATATAATTATTCTAATGTGCAATTTTTTTAGATTATCATATTTTTAAATTTTAATTTTAATTTAGTCTATTCATACCTTTTAATGCAGCAAAGGGCTGAGGTAAAGCTGAACCCATGTAACCCCCAGTTTTTTCATGATTAGAGTTTGAGCTTCCCTGCAGGAAGCAGGTACTCCGACAAGCATTCAACTTATATCTACCTTTGCACATTTAATATAAAGCATTTCTCATTGCATTAATTCCACATATTCTGGCTCTTATTTATAATTAGAAATTGATTAACAAATCTAGGCTATAATCCTTCTTCTTTATGAAAAAAAATTCTGCTCAAAATTAAAATATATACAGCATAATTCTTCTTCCTATATCTTATATTTGTGGTTGAAATCTAAAGTAAAAATTATTTACGAGTCAAAATTTAAATTACTTCAAATTGAAAGAATTTTTTCTCAACATGAATTGACATAATCATCCAAATAAATTTGTTATTTACTTAGTAATAAGTATTATTTAGTGATACCTACATAATTTTAATGTTTTCTGACTCGGACTTAACGTCACAATAATTTTTAAGAAATTTCCATTTTATTTTAAAATTTCGAACTTTTTGCCTGTTGCCTTTTTAATGAAGGTACTTTTTACATATTATGCTCTAAAATTTTAGTTTCGGAAATAATTTTTTTTGTACGCAACACCTTTTTATTATAAATTTATTCTCAAATAGTCTAATTGTTTTAATCATATAGCTCTTTTGAGAAAACAAATTAATTCAAATATTAGCACTTTATTATTAGATAACTCCTAATTATAAAATTAGAACTAATCAAATAGATGTGTATAAAGCAAATTGTTAAAAAGCATTTTCAAATAGTGTTCTCAAATATTTTTCACCAATCAATTAATTTCAAGAACAATTGATTTAAATAATGCTTAGTTTCCGTATGATTTGTTCGTATTTTAAAAATATTTTTATATGATATGATTCAGTTTTCTAATAACTTTCATTCATTCAAATACGCAATCGCTTTCTTGAAATTATATCTAGCTGTAAAGATAATATTTATTCCACACATAGATTACACTTTGAAAAACACATAAATCAACAAATACACATCTACTATACTGTTCGAATTAATTGGGACAAATGAAAAAAGAATGATTTTTTCTAAAACCTTAACTGTTAATCATTTCATATCTAAAGTAGACTGCAAAATTTCTATATCAGTGCGAAGTATGAACTCTTTTAGCAGAAATTGTCTCTTTAATACGTTTTGCATTGATTTCACTAATGTAGCGTACATGTTCTTCACTTTATCACCGTGGTACAACACTTGTATAGCAATTTTCATAAATCGTTCTATTGCAGTTTAATTCATCTTACCTAAACAGGTCGTGAGAATACACCATAAGTTCTCAATAAGATTTTAGTCTGATGAATTACCAAGTCTAAATCGAGCATATATATTTTATTTTCCCGCATAAAATTCTAGATTAATTTCGAATTGTGACTAAGGTCCAAGTCCGTGACAAATGTTCCGTCAAATGCTTTCATGAATGGAACAATCCTACTGTGTAATCTAATATATAAAATTCTCCTGTCACAGTGTTTGTAACCAAACTCCTCCGAAACGGCTTGAGCGATTCTAATGAAATTTTGTGCGTATATTCAGTAGGTCTGAGAATAGGATGTAAACTATTTTTCATTCCGATATTGCTATTATTTAAAAAGATATTAATTAAAAACCTTAAAATGCCTAATTGTTTTACTCCTGCGGGTTGTTTACTTGGCAGAACTTCCATTCCGTTTCGGCCGAGCGGTGATCCGATTTTTGCACCATCTTAAAATTGCCATCCAATTTTTACTGTTAAAACCAGACAAAAAATAATTACAGAATCGGAAAGATCATTTATTTCGCCACAGTACGGTATAATTGTTTTTGCAAAATAATTATATTTTCTATTTTTTAAGAATTTTTCAAAAAAGGGTTAAAACTGATGCGTTTTTATGCAAATTATATCTAATTTGTTGCGTATGAATTTTTTTCATGTTATTAAAACGATATTCTACACTAAATAACTTCAAGTCTTTCTCTTTTAGTTCCAGTCATTTAAAAAATAAAATTCCCAAAATGTTTTTTTTTAAAGATTTTTTTAAAAATACTCAAATTTTTAACTTAACATTCAATAACTTTGTCATTTATGAAGGTAATCGCACGAAACTTTATTTCCGTGTGCAAAAGAATATTACCCGTAATCTGTATGAGGATTTAAAAAATTGTTTAAAAATTACGGATTTAAATTTTCTTTTTGATTTTCGTAAAAAACCGTTTTTGCGAAAAATAATTTAAGCAGTATTTTTTGTAAATTTTTTATTTAAAAGTACTTTATTTTTGCAATTAATTCGTGAAGTTTGAAAGCATTAACTTAAAAATTATGCCCTAAAATAAAAATAATTAATAAAAAATACGCGATTTTACAGTTAGCCATACCTTAGAGTCGAAAAATAGTTTTGCGCCAAAGACTTTTGAACTGTTTAAACGTCGACTGCATCTAACTCAAGGGTTACACTAAAAAGTTCTGCCTTAAACAGGGGGAAATCAGTAAATTTGGCGAGTAAAAAAAAATGCGAGTGAAAAAGTTATTTTTGCTTCAATTTTTGTCATTTTTTCTTTAGATAATTTTCAAAATTAAATCATTGTAGATGTTAGATTAAGATGACAAAATGTATTCAGTACATTTCTGAGACTCATTTAAAGTATTTATCACTATCAAAATTTTTGTTCTCTTTCTTAAAAGTTATAGTTTACTTTAAAATACTGCCTACTGTATAATTCTTTTTTTGACATATAATTTCATAATAAAAACGCAAAATTTGCCCATTTCGAAACTTTTTAAAAAATTATTCAGTTAAATAAGCATAACTTCCTTAGAAAAAAATAAAAGCTATGCTCAAATAAAAAAAAATCTTCACTAATAATTGCGTGTTATTAATATATCAAAAATCACTAAATTGGCATGTCACAATTAATTGCTAAATGAATAATTTTAATCCATATTAGTATAAAATAATTAATTAATTTTGTTTTGTATTTTATGATTTCTTCTAAAATGAATAAGTATAGATGAATTTAAATGAAAAAGATTTTTAAAAAGTTCATTGATCATTTAGAATGAGTGATTGAAAAATAAAATGCCAAAAACTATCTTTTTTTAAGAATTTAAAAAAAAAACTTTTTTTTTTTTACAAAACAATGATATTTTGCATATTTTATGATTTTTTTCTAAAATGAATCAAAATCGTTGCGTTTAAATAAAAATGATTTTTTAAACTTTTAGAATCAGTGATTTAAAAAATAAAGCCAAAAATTTTTTTGAACAAATTTTAATAAAACACTCAAAATACTTAAAACAATCATTTAATAATTTCTTCTTTTATAAAGGTAACTGCATGAAACTTTTTTCCCGTGTGTCGAACATTTCAAATTATCCTCACAATTTTACTTCAAGATTTAAAATAGTAGTAAAATTTTGTAATTTGAAAAATTACTACTTTTCTGTCTTTTTTCAGCATACAACTATTTTTAAAAAGGCTACATTTTTGTTTCCCGGGACCAAAAAATTGCAACGAAAGAATTGAAAAGTGAGTGAGTGATTTATAAATTCAAACTGTTCGCCTATTCGAGGATTTTTAGCCACAAACCTCGAAATTTTCAACCATGGTCAAGTGACGAGGACGACACCTAAGCTTTTACCCACCTCTCCTAAGTACCACACCACACCAACGCAAGGACAAATTTCGAAAAAGGGAGATTTAATGTCATAGTTAAAGAAATCACTCACATCGCGCATACACACACATAAGTGCTATCGTCCTGAGTGAAACAGGAAATTCTCGTGGGATTAAGTTATTCACTGGTAAAAGCCCGTGCAACGCCAGGCTAAGCGGAGATGAAAGAAACAAAGAAGTAAAAGTAATTTCGAGAAATAATATTGGAAGTGCTGATTTTGTGAAGAGAAGGGAAAATGTTAAACAAGAAAGCCATGATACGCACTTACGGGCCATACACTCACATCGTACGCGTCACACCCACACAAAAGTGCTGGCGTCAGAAAGAAAGGCGAATATTAACACGGGGATTAAGTTATACCCTCGGTAAAAGCCCGTGCAACGCCGGGCCGGGTCAGCTTGTATTTCTACATATTTAACATTTTTTCTATATACTATCATGCATTTAAGAACAGTGCTTCTCAATCCTTTAATATTTACGACCCAATATTGAATTATAATTTTCATCATCCCTCACCATACAAAAACAATGTATCGAATTCAATAATACTATACTTTGCGCTAAACCTACAATACGACTTTAACTTCTTAAGTTCTATTGGCGTATAGAAACGTCTCGCTCAGCCTGTACGTTAATTCCCCCTGACGTATATATACATCTATTGAAGTACGATCCTTTCTGTACACTGTTATCCATAAAATTATTCCGAAGCCTTTGGAATGCAATAAAAGGACCTTGACAGTGTTTGTAACGAATTTACTTATTGCAGAGGATTTACTTATTTATTCCTTTTTACCCACCCCAATACAACACATACGCTCGCTTAGTATTAAACGGTGGCATTGGGGAGAGAATCACGTAATTTTTAATCGGCATTTAATGGATTATTTAAAAACTATACAAGGTATCAAGAGAAGAGTTAATTATTCAATGAAATTTTATATAGTATGCAAGCCCATGGAGTCAATGGTAATTTCATTAAGCTTGTTCTTAACTTAGTATTGTTACATATTAATTATGAAATATATTGCGCAGTACTGATAGATTTAAAAGTGTAATGCATTAGTGTAAATGTGTATTTTTAAAATTAAGTCATAATATATTTTTTGATTGTTTACTTTCAGTAAATTAATAACTTTTTTTTTCAAATAATCTTTTTTCGATTTTTTAATATACTCCGCCCCAATCGTAGGGTTACCACGCCCCTCTAAGGGTGCCAGCCCCAGAGTTTGAGAAACAATGCTTTAAGAGGAACTAAGTTACCCAGTGCCATTTATTCTGAAAAAAAAAACTTAAAACATCTCCTTAGAAAGGTGTTTTATAGTCTGTTGTATATGATTTGTTAGCAAATTTCAAATTCATTTAATCTAACTGAATTTAGTTTGTATCCCCATACAATAAATGTGTTTCATCCCTAAAAAATACCTTCTTCCAGTCGTTAAGTCCATTATCAGTATTTTTTAGCCCATTGTAAACATTTTGTCATCATTTTCCGAGTTAAAAATATTTTTTTCTTCGGTCTTGTTGCCTTACGAACACCTTTCAGAAGCCTTTTGCGTACAATTGAAGTACTTACTTCAACACCATAATTCAATAAATCCTTTCGAAGTACTGTGTTTGTCTCTCTTGGATTTATTTTGCTATTTCTTATTAGAATTTTACCAGTTCATGGAATAGTTTTCCGCTTGCACTCACGTTTTCCTTTTCTTTTTGGAGAAGATGTTCCGAAATCTTGAAATCTTCTTAAAATTCTTGAAACTTTTGAATTGTCCATACCAACTGCTGTAGCTGTATCTCTCACAGTCATAGAAATATGCTTATTAAGAGCAATTATTTTAAAAGCTTTCTCGAAGTAATATATCCGTCCTTGAACAAGTAAAAGTAATGCGTATTAGACAAAACGTAAAATTATAACCACCAGATACCGCACTAATATGCTCAAAATTGAACTACTAATACACTAAAACCAGTCAAATGAGTAAATTATAGTTTAAGTCGATCCGTCACACTACCTCTAGGAATATATAACTGATTTCAGGTGGTGGGGTCATCATTGGTAATCATATACCAACGAAGACAAGATAAATATGTTTGTCCCAATTAATGGAGCAATATAGTACATTACATTACTTTTTATGACCAATCTAATTTTGTACAACCAAGTTACTGTAGTTTGCATCTAATATAAGGCATAAAAATTCTGATTCGAGGAGTTAGATCTTTTAGATATACATGGAGTTCATAAAAGTCGCAATTACTGATTCAAATGATAAAGAACATTCTTCAATTTTGTTATCAAATTGAGAAGCTCATGGGTATGTTGTTTATTTTTGTGAGATTTAAAATTTTTTGTTTACTTGGCTTTTTGTGTTTTAGTTGAATGCTAGCTGATATTTTTGAGGTACTGTAATGGTAAAAGTACGAGTTTATAAAATGTAACTTTCAAATTTTGTGGATTTTTGCGATTTTATACATTTTTTCATTTTAGTAATGCGTACATTTTCGTTGATATTTCGTGGTTCAGTTATTTTATACATTTAGCTGTTTTTGAGTTTTAGTATTTTTATGTCAAAGTCATTCAAAATAAATGGAAAATTACCTAATTATTAAAGTGTTAACTTTAAAATTTTTTAAATGTATGAATTTTGCTATTTCCAGTTTTGTCTAACAAGTAGCATAGGAGGTACCATCAAAATAATTTAACCCCACTTGTCGGCCCTAAGTCTGAAGATGGACTTGGTTAATTTATAAATTTTTAATCTTATTTTAAAACTATGTTTTTTTATATTTTTATATTCGCCATTGAGATTTTGATGATTATGCATCTTATTGAATAAATGCAAATGTTTCAAATTTCGGAAGTATCATTTGCCTGAGAATTATTTTTTTGTCAAAAATTAATATGGATAAAGTCATTCATAAGATTCTTAAAATACACTCAAGAGCCAAAACATTATGACCACCTGCTAATAAAGAGTTGGCCCACCTTTGGCGTACAACACAGCTTCAACCCGCCTTGGCATGGATACCACAAGTCCTTGGTAGATGGCCGGAGACAGATTGTACAAGATGTTTAAGCAACAGTCAAGCAAATCCGAGATATTGCGAATTGGTGGTCTTTGAACTCTGAGCTGCCGTCCCATGACATCCCAAATGTGTTCTATCGAATTAAGATCCAGTGAGTTAGGCGGTCAAGACATTAACTGGAATTCAGTATCATGTTCCTGGAACCCCTCCAACACAATTTTAGCCTTGTGACACGGGCGTTGTCTTGTTGGAACATTCCATTTCCAGCTGAAAAAACAGAGACCATGTAAGGGTGCAACTGGTCCACAATGTTGTTCAGAGACCATGTAAGGGTGAAACTGGTTCACAATGTTGTTCAGATACCCTGTAGCATTCATGGTTCATTCTACCATAACCACGGGTACCAGAGACGACGCCCAAGGGAACGTTCCCCAAAGCATAATACCGCTACCACCGGCCTGTGTATGACCTACTGTACATTGAGGGAGCAACTGTTCGCCTGGAGGACGGCGTATCCTGACACGGCCATCGGGGTGATGAATGACAAACCGTGATTCATCTGACCAGGCAACTCTCTCCCACTGATCCATGGACCAGTCGCGATGTTCCTGGGCCCAGCGCAGGCGCAGTTGAAGATGACGCTTGGTCAGTAAAAGCCCACGAGTGGGACATTTGCTGCGTAGCACCATATCCAACAGTGTCCGTTGAATAGGGTGCTCCGATACTATTCTACTGGACCCTGCATTGTATTGGGTTGTCAGCTGAGCCACTGTCTGGCTCCGAATTTGCTTCACCATGCGAGACAGTCTCGGACGACCTTTTTCTTTGATAGCGTATGAACGTCTAACACCATGTCATCTACTGCTGGTTTCACCGTCATTCATCCATTTTGCATAAGTACTAACAACTGTAGATCGCGAACAACGCACGAGTCGTGCACTTTCAAAAATACTTGTTTCCAGCCTTCGAGCCATTACAATATGCCCTCTATCAAAGTTGCTTAGATGCGCAGCCTTTCCCATCACACACAGAAGTAAGTGAAAGAATGATTCTTCAGACTCTCCAGCAGCAGTTAAATACCACTTTCACTTGATCACGTGCCTTCCTCGTCATCGAGGATCGTTAATTGCAAAATGTAGGGGTGGTTATAATGTTTTAGCTCTTGAGTGTACATTTTCTAAAATTCATTCCTATATATTCTCTTACATTAGCTAACATAATAATGAAAAAATATTTAATCATTGATTATCACTCAAAGTAGTTATACTTATCTCAGTTTTATAGGCTTAATATCAAAAATTAAAAATTTGTTTTTGTCATACAAAATCCGACGTTTGAATATATTTTACAAAATAATTTTGCAAGAACCATCATTCTCTTTCTCAAGTTTATACAACTATTTCACAAGGCTATTTTCCTTATCAAATATGTTAGTAAAAGAGCCTTATAGATTAATTATGGGAATCGTTACAAATTGGTGATTGGATAGTTAATACATCTAATTTCTTCCCATAGTTAATCCTTTAATTCTTCAAACTCTTTTGTGTAACGTAGAATATTAGAAATTTAGCGCAAGGCACGAACAATACAAGAGACAATTAATTAAAATTTTAAATACTTTAAAAAACAATGCTTAAATGCCTTAAATGAAGGAAAAACTCCTGTTTAAATAACAGAAAGAAATATGCTAAGCAATTAAATTTTCCAAACCATTTAATGGGGATTTTTTTACTTGATATTTCCAATTATCTTTTATTACATTATCTTTCTTCCTAAGAATCCTTTGATATTATGATTTTATATTGATGGATACAAATTATGGATGATGCAAAACTAGCAAATTATTTATACATTTTTCTAAAAAGTATAAAAACAAAAATTAAAATCAGTACATAGTAAAGATACTGTATTTAACACAATTACCTCTTAATTTGTTTTAAAAAAAAGTCTATTTTACGCATGATCAACGTTTCTTAGGCAAAGTTTGATTCCCCAATCTGAAGAGAGAATTGACTTTTGAAACGTTTCTTGTGTATAGGACACAACCCTTCAAAATTTAAAGTACAATCTGTTTAATGTGTCTAATTTGAAAATGAATGAGCATAAAATTAAGGAATTTGGAGAAAATTCACACAAGCAGCTTCTTGTTTAATGCAACACATAGATTTTCAGCAAACTAACACAAACATACTTAACAATATAAAAAGGCACTGTTGATAGAGAAATTCGTTATATATTGGGGGAAGCAAAATATCACAAACTTATGAGGAAAGATATCTTGGAAACGCTACAAAAATAAGTTATAATAAGAAATGTGCCCTTTCCTAACCGCAATGCGTTGGTGGCATCGATATTTCCAAGCTACGAAACAAACTATTGGATACCAGAATGGTAAGCGAGAAACAAGTATGGATTGTTCAAAATTATATAAGAGGATCTTAGAATATGATTTAAAACAACATGTCTGCCAAGGTAACCCTAAGTATTCTTCAACGGATTCAGATCTGGATATTCAGCTGGCCATTTCATTCGTTCCATCTTGAAGATAAACCTGAACACAACTCCAGTTCGTTGATTTCACTCATTATCATCCATATAAAAACGAATTCATTACAAATAGCAATAGTGTATGGGTGAAGGTTTTGGCCTCGATATCTCACTCCAGTCAGAATTTGTCGATGAATCCCATGCAGGTCAGTGACCTCAGAGACCTCTGCCCAAACCATAATTCCACCTCCTCTAACATTTACAGTCTTTTTGAATCTAATATGTTGTTCTCTACAGATCAACATACATCATTATTGCTTTTCAGTGTAAATCTGTATTCTTCTGTAAAGATAATAGAAGTCCAATGCTGTCTGGCCTAGGAAACGTGTTCCTTTGCCCACTTTCAAGAGGCGCATCTCTGTAGATGGCTTGGGAGAACATACATATTTGTTCGTTTTGCATAGGGAATTCCATTTGGAAGGTATTTTTGCACCATTTCAGCGAAGATTCTTGTTCTTAATACAACAAAACGATCTGCAACGAGCTGAAGCATGGCAGATGTTCTTATTCATCCTGAAATTGCTAGAAAACAGTCAACCGCAGGTCTTGTAGCTTTTGATTGTCCTGTAAAATGTCTTATAGATACATAGTCTTTGAATTTCAATTAATCCTACAAACTTTGGATAACACTGGAAGCCAATTTGAAAACCTCCAGTAGCATCAGCATGTGATATGAACTTTTCCATCCATCCTAATGCTTGCCACCTAAATAAATTGAGGAAACAATTTGTCCAAGACATTTCTACATTTTCTGGATATTTCAATGAAATTACCAAAAAATATTAGACATCAACATACACCAAGCTACATAATTTGGATTTTTCACATTTTCTATTTAAGTGTCCGTTTCTTTAAAATAAAAATTATGACTATAGCTTTGATCATAAGAATTTTTTTAAAGTACATGATTATCATTCACATCAACAATATAATTTATTGTTGCCACACTTTTTTAATGGTGAGCTTCGGAAAATGCGATGTACCTTAACTTATAGAGTCCAGTGCAAGTTATGATGCATTATTCTTTTTGTATTAATGTATGTGAATAATATTCTTTAATTAAGGAAAATGCAGCTGTGTCTCCTTCTGCAAGTCGTAAAGCAACAAAAGGACATGAATAAAAGCTATTAACTACTGATCCGTATAAGGATTCCTTTTGTCTTAGTCGTCTAAGGAGTATACAGTGTATCTGCGTGCCCATAGGTCAGTGGATGATATAAACACCTCTGACAAGGTCAACTGCTGGTCACCAAAAATACATTGCGGGTCACCGTAAATGCAACACCAAGAAAGACAAAAGACAGCACAACAAAATTCATTTTGTAGATAACAAGTTGACCGAGTATAAAATGATTTAATTTCTAGACTTCTGTGAATTGTGGTTCCTGCTAGAATCAGTAGCCAGAGTAGCCGCCATTGTTGGAGATCATCGCTGCCACACGCCTCGCCATTGACTCAAAGAGACTTTGGATGTGTTCTTGGGGTACAGCAGAACAAGCAGCTTCCACATGTTTCCAAAGTTTATCTGGTGTTGCAGCTGGGGGTGTAATCTGGGTCAATCGTTGAGCAACCATGGACCACATGTTTTCTATCGGCGAAAGATACGGAGAGCGAGCCGGCCAGGGAAGCAATTCAATCTGGTAATTGACGAAGAACGTTTGGACAATGCGTGCCACGTGTGGTCGCACATTATCCTGTTGAAATATAACTGTGGCCAAGCCCTGAAGGTAAGGAAGGAAAACTGGCTCCAACACCTCGGAGATGTAGCGCTGGCTGTTTAAAGTACCGGCACTGCATACTAGAGAAGTGCGAGTGTGATATCCAATACCGCCCCATACCATAATACCCGGTGCAGGACTAATGTGGCGGTGCAGAACGCAGCTGTTCAGCATCCTCTCACCACGATGTCTCCAGACTTGAATCCGACCATCGTGGTGTTGCAGATAGATGCGTGACTCATCAGTAAAGACAACTTCTTTCCATTCTGCCACCCACATCCTTCTTTCATAGCACCATTGGCGGCGGAGACGTCTATGGTTCTGTGTCAAGGGTAGACTAAGCAATAGATGTCTTTAGACAGACCACTCTGCTGTAAACGGCGTCGAATGGTATGCGCAGACATTGAATAATGCGTTACAGACTCAATATGCTGTTGTATGGTTCGTGATGTGATTGAGCGATCCGTCACTGTCATGTGCACAATTTGCCTGTCCACGTGAGAAATGGTGCACTGAGGTGGATGCGATCGTCCATATCAGTCCATCGTACCCTCCTGCATCCAACGGTCACATATACGCATTACAGTTGTTTGGTTTCGTCCAAGACGACTACCGATTTCCCTGAAAGATAATCCACAATCTCGGTAGGCCACTATCCTTCTTCTGTCAAACTCGGATACTTGATTAAAAGCTGATCGCTGTTTTTTACGAGACGTAACTGATTGGTTTTTTAAAAACCCACAAGAAAAACACAATTGCCGAACTTGAAATCGTTGAAATCTCCAAG
Organism: Trichonephila clavata; assembly: GCA_019973975.1. Classification (NCBI taxonomy): domain Eukaryota; kingdom Metazoa; phylum Arthropoda; class Arachnida; order Araneae; family Nephilidae; genus Trichonephila; species Trichonephila clavata. Next base: position 48,862 of record BMAO01035034.1, read on the forward strand.
CCTTAAATAACGCTTTGAAGAGGCGTCACAGGCGTGCATGAGATGTGTGTCTGTGCTGAAATTCTAATCATTTGTATATCTCACCTCCGGTAATGCATGTTGTAAATTTCATGTTATTTGAGTTCTTCCCTCAGGGTGGTGCATTTACAATGACCAGCAGTGTAAATAAATGAATTCTTGAATACGAATTAAAACAAGAAAATATTTGAAAAATGTTCTAATGACTTAATCGATGAACGTATTCTTGTAGAGATTTAATTGGTTGGATTTGTAAATATGCCGCTTTTCTGCTCCTTACAGTGCTTCCCTGGTCTTAGAAAAATAAAGAAACATCTTCAAATGAGATCAAAAGTAATTACTATAAATACATATTTCAATTATGATCGATAAATATCGGAATCCATTAACGTTTTGAAAGATGATAATGGAACAATGAGAACGTAGAAATTTATGATGTCAGTGTTACTGGTAAAATAATTGGATTCCCGTAAATAATGTTGGTCACTGAGCTTTACAAACTGTGACGTAATTACTTATACCTGATTCATTATTATTGCATACATGGAAATTGATTAGAAATGACACAAAATATTGTAATAAAGTTATTCAAAAACAATATCTTGAAACTCTTACATTTATTCGATTTTGATGAATTGTGCTCATAAATCAATTAGTATCGTATTTTGATGTAGATAGCCTGGAGAAAAATGTATATCGTCCAAACAATCAATAATGACACCCTAAAAAGCTCGGTCTAAATACTTTTATACTTAATTATTTAAATGCGCTAAGCATTTTCAGTTAATTAATGAACATGAAAAATTAGATATGTATATCTCTTTCAAACCTGTCGATTTATTCGTAAACTTACTGATTGGATTAAAATCTCGCAGTATTCCATGAAATGGGATTACTCCATTAGCTGTAGAAATACGATTACCACAGGCCTTAATAACAACTTCTTATAATTCACTTTTCCAATAATATCATAATTGAAAATTAAATATAACGGTGTATTTTTTAACATGAAGACAAAAAAATGCATAAATATTTGTATATACAAGAAATGTAGAAATCAAATACTTAAGAGAAAATTATTAAAAGTTTGAAATTTTTTATGTTAGTTAAATTACTGGGTTCTAATTAAGAATTAAGCATCTATAACTAATATATGTGGCCGCGGTAGCCAAATGGTCTAGGCATCAGATCATGGCTAGCGTGTCATGAGTTCAAGCCCAGTACCACTGAAGATCTGCCGTGTAGGGGCGCGATGCGCGTTAAATCTGTCGAGAGCTCAAACTTTCTCCCGTTGGTGTGGTGTAGTAGTTAGGAGAGGGAGGTGTCATCCGCGTCATTTGACCATGGTTTCAAAATTACGTGGTCCGTCGCCAAAATCCCTCGTGTAGCTAAGACAATGAGACGTTAATATTCACTAACTAATAACTAATTTATATTGCATAATTTTAATCATTAGAGTAAATATCATTTTATTTTTTGCAATGTTTTTCACGTTGATATACGAAAAGGGAAATTGTGTGCATATAGCACTTATAAATATTTATTACCCGTGTAGGGGCGCGATGCGCGTTAAATCTGTCGAGAGCTCAAACTTTCTCCCGTTGGTGTGGTGTAGTAGTTAGGAGAGGGAGGTGTCATCCGCGTCATTTGACCATAGTTTCAAAATTACGTGGTCCGTCGCCAAAATCCCTCGTGTAGCTAAGACAATGAGACGTTAATATTCACTAACTAATAACTAATTTATATTGCATAATTTTAATCATTAGAGTAAATATCATTTTATTTTTTGCAATGTTTTTCACTTTGATATACGAAAAGGGAAATTGTGTGCATATAGCACTTATAAATATTTATTAACCAAAGCTATAGTACTTTACTTCTTACATTGTCACGAAGATTCTTGGAGTAGAATAGGTAGCAATACAACAGTTGGATAGAGCAATGAAAATTTATTGAATACAAGAAGGCAGGCGCGATCTACTTGATCGTACACCAGACGAACTGACCCCCAGCTCGAGAGAAGCAGCTTATATAAGATCCCCCCAGTGGTACATCTAGAATATTCTAGAAGTACTTGTATTAACATAAATTTACATACGCTGCAACTCTCTGAAAAATTACAGAGAGTCAATTTAAAAAACTGCCGAGTAGCAGACGGTAGGTTTTGAACCTGAGACCAACAGTTCCACTGGCGGCGGCGGCGGCTCTACCCCTGGACCAGTCGTTCGTTGAAAAGCTCACGAAACATGGCATTATGAATAAAAAAAATAGCAACCTTAATCGATGAGAAATTAACTTAAACTATTACTAATAAATGATGAAAATAATATCTTAAAAAATCAGAATATTAATCACATTTTGGTTTAAGCACAACTAAACTTTAAAATTATTTATTCACATTATAATTTGTTTATACAAATGTATTTATATTTATTTTTTACTGCTTTAGTTCATAAATAGCTTTTGATACTATTCAGAAAAAGATACTTTAAGGAAAAAATCAAATATTTAAATTTCATTTCAATCAAAACCATGAAAAGAACCCTTATTATATTTTCCTTAGTATATATACTCCATGGTCAGGTAGTCTATTATAATTCTAATATCTTTCATTCTCAGTTCAATAATTCAGTTCATTTTTTGATCATTTGTTTATTTGCAGACAACACGGAAGACACGTACACAACACAAAGAACATTACATGATTCTGACTCTACAAGCCAAAACGCGTATACATCACTCACATGGACTTGTAGCGCCATCTATACATTTAATATTTAATCTACAACAACCCTAGCAACATAATACTGCTTTTTTACGTAAAATTTTACTTAACGTGTACTATTAACAAATATATATGTTCCATTGCATATTTCTTATAATTCTGTTAATTAAACCAAATGTGATATGTTAATACAATGGAAATGAGCTGTAAACTGTGTAGATATACTTAAAATCAAAATTCTGAATTCGTGAGAATTTGTATGCATCTTTAAAAATAATTAAATGTCAATAAATATATTTTTCAGCCCTCGTAATTATATTTGAAGTTTAACTACCCTTCAACATTCAAACTGAAAGATTCGTTTGGTTAGGGATAAATTAAATTAAAATTAATGTCATCATATTGGAATCTTAGTTCACATAAGAGATTCAAAAATCTCTGCTATGTTTTGCTTAAATTCCATTCAAAGAAATACTTTTAGTCATCTAACGTACGTATTAAGTAATTAAAAGCAATTAACTACATAAACTGCAGGGATTTGTCTCCTCATTTATGTAAATAAATTTTGGAAATTTGTTTTGGTGATGCAGATAAAATATGAAAATACTGATGTGACAACATTTATATATAAATTCAATCACACTAAAAATTCGAGCAAATAATTTTATAGCCCTGGTAAATGTATTACTTTTATTTTGTATGAAATTATTAGTAGTATTTATAAGAAAGTAAAAAATTCAGGGAAAGATTTTAGTAATTTGCTAAGAAATATGTATACGTTATCGTAAAATAATGAAAGGAATTGTGTTTAACATAATCATGTTTAATAACTTAAGGATGTACAATTATTTATTTATTAATAAGTATTTTTTAATTTCATATTTATTTCTTGGAAAATAAAAGCATTTGTAGTTATCAAATAAGTATATTAATATTAAATATTATTTGAAAAAAATTATAAATATATTAAAACGAATTAATTTATATTAAACAATAAGAACAGATTTATTACAAATAATAAGTTTTTTTCTAGTTTATTTTTGATTTTTATTGATGTGCTGGATTAATTTCTTTTAGTCGTTATATTTATATCAAAGAAACAAAATTATTATTTAAAAATAAGAAATATACTTGAATACTTGTTCATTATTTCGCTTTTATTTTTGAGATAATAATAATGATGATGATATTTAATACCTAGAGTAGTAGTGCAGAAAATGCAAGCGTAGTAAATCAAATGACTAAAGAAATGTTTTTTCCAAATACATTTAAAACTATTTTCTAAAATAATTTTTTCATATACTGCTTATTACATCCATTTAGTAAAAAATTATAGATGACTTAATAAAATTATTTATGAAAAGACTAATGCTTCGTTAATTTACTTAAGAAATTTATTAATTATTAAAAAAACAAAAATGTCCTTCTTATACAAGTTTAAATTTAAATCAAATGAACAATAAATTTATTAACAGTTCCTTTCATCGGGACAAATATTATTGGTAGAACAATATTTTAATGCAAACCTTCTAGAATTACGATCGAAAGGAAATTACGTTATCGGTCAACATGGTCCACTGGATGTGTATGCTTCGTTGGTCACAATTCTCCTCTGAACTCTCATCCATTGGGCAATTCTGATTTGTGATTGGACGCCACTTGCATACCCTGTCACCTCCGCGTTCAGTTGACGAATTATGGAGAATGGTTGACAGAAAATATGGAGAACTTTCCCTCAGGACTAAATCCGTACTCTTATTATTTTGACGTGTTGTTTCGCGTATTTCGAGGTAAACGATGGTTCTATAATCTGCTGAGTTGATGTTGGTCTTGCTCTGTGTATTACGAGCAATGTTTCAAAATAAGCATTATTTACCAGCTATTGATCATTGTGGTATTTTTGCCAGGTTTCATCATCGCCTGGCTACTTCTTGGAGTTATCTGGTTTAAAATTCTCGGCTTTACTTCCTTCCTCAGGCCGCTACAGCCCAGTAATTATGACCTCATAACTGGAATATCGCAGGTTCGAGTCCAGGTGCCATAAAAGACTCGTCGTGAAAATAGGGCAAATTAAAAAAAAATATTTATTTTTTGCAAAACTGCTAATGCTCCACATTGCATAGCAGGAGACCTACAGACGTGGGGTAACACAATTATATAATTTAAAACAATTTTAGGATAGAAATATAAAATAAAAAGAAAGGGAGGAAATACGCAAATGTAAAAAGGGGATGTATCTATGAAATTTTAAAAATCCATACAATAACCAATTTTTCTTAAGACAAAGTGTTTTAGTACAATTGACCAACAAAGACAAAACAGGTGGCCAGGAAATATCTAAACATTTCAACTCCTTTTTAAAATGTTCTTTTTTACAAAAATTCAGGTTACAATACAACAATACATCTTCCATAGTTTCAGCATCCTGACAACAAGAACAAATATCACTACCAATTAAATTAAACCTAGACAAATAGCTCTTAAAATTTCCATATTGTGTTGATATTCTTCGTTGATTTCACAAATATAATTCAAGCTGACACTATCTGCGACTCCATTCAATTCCTCTCCAAACTCGTTTCCATTAATTTGAGATCATTCTCCAGCCTCCCTTGACAGCTTGCTTAAAGTAGAGGCATGTACTTTTACTAAGAAACATGTATTTTTTGTTAGAGTGAATGGAAAATAATACACTTGGATTTTTTTTAGCTAATAAGATAATAAATCATAAAAAAATTGTCAACATTTGGCAAAATTCACAATTTTAGGGTAGTCGCGGATACCTTAAGTAATTTTAAACAGCATTTTTTGCAGTTTTATATAATCTACTATTTTTTTAATATATATACTGACTATCCGTTATCTCCCGCTTCCCTGGATATCCCATGATGTTCTATAACTATATACTATTTATAAATTACTACCACCTTAGTCCAACATATAGCTTTCGATTCTATTGAAAATATTCTTATAGCACTTCGCCCTTGATTTGAAAGAACATGACTTGATTTTCTAAAAAAAGAAGCAGAATTACCTTGTACACTTATATAACTACTCCCCCCCGGGCCAGAGTTCTCTCACAAAGCCCATTTTTACGGATTTCTACTTAACAAAATAAACATGCGAACCAGATTTCAAACCTGAAAGACTAGTAGTTCAAGAACAGCGTTTTTATGTGTAACGCTTCCTCAATTCCTCGCAACACCCTTTAGGAATGAATTAAGGTGAAATTCGTTGTTACCAAACTCCACTTAATGAAAGAAACATGCTTGCCAAATTTGGTCTGTAGCTCTAATAGTTCAAAAACAGAATTTTTCTCCTATACACCCTCTTAACTCCCCCTCGGGAGTCAATTTCCGGAAATTTCGCGTTTAACAGATCTGTACTCACCGAAAAAAATATGCTTACCAAGTTTCAAGTCTATAGGTCTAATAAATTTGGAGACCTCGTGATGAGTGTGTGGATGAATGAGTGAATCATTTTGCTCCTTTGTACAAACAGATGTTAAAATTTTTACTAATATGAATGCCAAAACAATTCAAATTTAAACTACATCTAAAGCTACAAAAATAAAGAATGTATGTAAATCCACAAAATTAAAGTTATCTATATCAAAATATTTTGTTTATTTATTATTATTTTTTAGCTAAAAATTTTTTTCTGTATTATAGGATTTATACAATTTTATTCCATACTTATTTTTTAACTGTTGAAAATCACAGCACACTTTGAAACGTTTCACTTAATTCCGAATTCTCTAAACATATATTTTCCTTCCATGTTGTGCTTTAGATTGCATGATACCTTTTTTGGTAAAATTTAGAAATAAACTTTTTATGTTAGTTTTTTTTTCCAATACATAATATCGTTTTTTATCCGACATTATTTCAGAAACAGTCTAAAAATAATCTTGTTAAAGATATTAGCAACATCTAAAAAAATATAGAACACTCAATTTCTAGATCACTTTTATTGCATTAATTAAATACTCATGTTTATTAAAATAATATTTTTCTAAATAATCGGTATTCGCGTTAAACATTTTATCAAAAGAGCAATTTTCTGCGATGAAAATCCTAAGCGCCTTATATTAAAGTAAGGAAATGAGAATGTTAATACAAACCTACTTTTCCCTTTTTACGATGTTGTTGATGAAGGAAGGAATAGAATTAATATATGGGCACACATCAGAAGAGTCTCGTTAAAACTTTTTTTCCGTAATATATCTCCACGCAAATGGCTAGTAATTGTAAGAAACATATGAATAAAAGAAAGTACTAAGATATATTAGATAAGGATGGAGAATGTATAATAGGTTATTGACCTTTATGAAAAGTTATGAGGCTTTGTTTTATTTATTACCTGATTTACACGCACGAAAAACATTTTTGCTCGGTTTTAGGGTTATGTGACTAGTGCACAGGATAGTTAATTATGCTGTTATTTATTACAATTTAGAGAGGGTATTTTTTTAAGATAATACATATTATATCCAAATTATTTATGCCTTAATGTTTGTATTAACTTTTTAAAAAATACCAAGGGAATGCAAATTTGGTTGCCATTGCTATTTATTGGTGAAAACCCTGAATAAATAGAATCGAAAAAAAAACACTCATACAAAACATATCTAAAACAAAAGTGAATACAGTAAAATACGTTTAACGCGAAAACGCTTAAGATGAAATATCGGTTAACATGAAATAAAACACCGGTCTTGATAATTTACTTTATATATTCATGCATTTTTACGAAACGAAAATCACTTAACACGAAATGATTTCTATCGTAGAAATGAACAGAATATGGGAAACATCAACCGGATTGGAGATTCTTATTGTGTAATCGGAATAATTCATTTTTGCAGACAATGATAATGTGTGTATAACCAAATTTATGACAGTCAAAGACATTTTGGAATTTGTTCAAAGCTCAAAAATATCATTGATGCCGATTCCGACAAAGAAATTGAAATGAATATTTAGCTTTTCTTCCCACGTTATCCGAAAAGAGGAACACCATGAAAAGTGAGCGCAGTTATTTAGAAGAACAATTAATTTGTGTAAAAAATAACACAATGGATGACATCGAGCAATTGGATGTTAAAATAAGGCAAAGAAAAATATCAGAACATTTTCCAAAACTCAATAAATGCTTTGTTTTTCAAAACATTTGAGCAATTTTGTATTAAAATTCATTGAGTTCTTGTTCAATTTCTGTGTGATTCTGAGTTATCCTTGATTTATGGACATGAGTGTATATTGGTCAATTCGTATTTTATAGAAATAAGACTTCTCACTAAAGGAAAAATATGATTTATTTCAACTGCTTTGATCTTCTTTCCGATTTTAAAATTCCATGTGTGTTTTTTTTTTCAAACACAATATATACGTTATCACGAGTGCATTACATTTTTGGTTTATTCATGATCAGACTATGAAATAATTCCATGTCACAGATATCCCTTATATTACATATAATGAATGTAAGACTTCTTTCTTAGATGAGTGTAATGTATGTTTATACGATTCGATCAATCTCCGAAAAGAAGATATGGTGTGAACATTGTATCAAAAAACCATTTTTTATTTCTTACAGAGTGCCACAGAAAATAGCTTACAGTACATCTCAATCACTACTTTTAAACAAATTTCCAATCATCCGATTCGTCTTGTATGTGACCCATTTCTTATTCCCAGGCACCATACGTCTATGATATGGGTCGATTTATTTCCGTTTGGCCCAATGTTTTGCACATTCAAATTCGATATTTTTTGTGTCATTTAGTTTGGCACCTAAACTTAAAATTTCTTTTTAAGAGAGATTTGTGCAAATGGTCTAAAACTGTTTTATGGTCGATCTTTAGCTCCTGGTCTATGATAAAACTACTAACATGCCAGCCAACTTCGATTTTTTCTGTGATTTTATCTACATTTTCGATGAAGAGCATACCTGAACGGAATCGACGAAACCAAAACTGTGCGTAATTGGCTGTTAAGTTTAGGGACCTTAAACACCATTTACAATTTTAGTCATCTAGCTTGAATTTTCGCCTTTATCAAAGAAAAACTGTAAAATGTACCGAATTTTCTCTTTGTTGACTTCCATTTTTAACACTCTTAAACTCACAAATATGACCAAACAAACAAAAAAAAAAAAAACTAAATAAAAGTTTTTTTTTTTTTTTACTGCAAAATGTTCTTTTTCTAATGAGAATAATTTTGAAATTGTTCGATTGATACTTTACAAGATACCGATCTTTACAGCCATCTAATAAAAAAATGGATTTTTCTTTTCCCCCAATCTGATACTAATATTGAGGCAACTGATGGCTCTAAGAGGTTCACGTATCTCAAGTATAGATACTATCAATAATTTCTAGACTCGGGTTCTGTACCAATCAAAAACACCGTAGCAAATAAGAATCACACTAAAAACCACGTCATTGATCAGTGAATGTTAAACAGCTTGATCGTGAAACCGCGGCGAGCGTGTAAGCAATCTTTCAAGATTACAGCGTGATTAACTGATTTTTTTTGTTTCTAAAGCTTTTCCGGTCACAACCAAAATTATTGATACTATTTATATTGTCCAATATAAATTCTTTTGTACATTTGGGTTAAAATATTAATAATTGAAAAAAAAAATAATTTTATTAAAAAGTTTCCAACTCATACATAACTAAGCCGCTTTTAGTGTTGTCATTCATACTGATGGGTGGCTTGGAGGCTGGAAGGCTTAGATGCTGATCGGGTTTTAAGATGGTCCCTAAGACACATGCAATTTGTGTGTATTCCCCTTGTTTCTTGTTGACAGGATGTTGTCGCATTCCTTAGTGGGAGGGGGTCACAACGGCTGGTCAGCAAAGTTGAATGAACTCATAATTTGGAAGAGTCGTCGCGAAATTTGTGACTCTGCGCTTGGTTCCTGACCAATGGTTAGGCAGGACCAAAGTGCGTGCGGATGAAAAAGGGGGTAATTTGCCTCCACTTAAAAGGAGGAACCGGGACATTTCTCGGCAGATATTACGCAGATTTGACACATGATTTCAGATTAAGAGAGTTGAATTTAGGCCGTCCAAGTACCACCCAGCTCCATGCCTCCGTTTCAGATAAGTGGAATGTTGCTGTATTCTTATTCTAAAAATTGAATAGTGTAATTATTTTAACTTAGTAATGTTTTAAACATAATAAACGAATTTAACTTCATTGTTTTATTAATTGAGTTTTAAAGTACTAACCACTAATATGATGCAGACATAAGTGAAATTAATCGAACCTGCGTAAGACATAATATGTTAAATTAATGAAGTAATAGTAGAGCTGCATCATCTGGTGCCAAGTGACCAGGATTCGAGGAAATTTTTCCCCCCCTCTTTCGTTCACGCGTGAAATTTTTAGATGAATTTGGGCAATCGCTAATGTGTTGTGTTCGAATGTATAATAAATTTAAGATTGTTGTAATGTTGAATACATTGGCGTTAACTTTAAAGCAAATTATTTTTCCTCGCAAGTTTAATTTTTATTTTCCTCGGTAGATGAAAGGTTGCAAATTTTTTTTTCTTTTTTTCGATCCCATATTGTTCTAATGTATTTAGGCACTGGTATATTGGATGGAGATGGATCCTTCTCTTTGTAAGAATGTTAACATAATTTTTTTTAACTTCATTCTGCCGATAATTTTATCTTAATTGCACAACTCACCGGTTTTAGATAAAATTCGCATAATGCCTCGTTCTCGTCAGGCCGATCCTGTTCAATTGCATACTACTTCCGATCGGTTTAATTTAATTGAGTTGATCCCACAATTTGCGGGCAGTGAGGGTTCGAGTGTTAGAAAATTTTTAAATAAAATTAACGAAGTTGCGAAGTTAGGCAATTGGGCAGATAATGAGAAAACTGCAATTTTGAAACTCAAACTTTCAGGTGTAGCGGAAGAATTTTTTTTTGCTGACCCCAGCAATAATGATATTCACGACTTCGAACAATTGTCTCAAATTCTCCTTAAGAGATTCGAATGCACGGTTCCATTGTCCACAAAACTTCAACTGTTCTCCGTTTGTCAGCAGGGAATTTCTGAGACTGTACAGGAATTCGCATCTAGAATCAAAAAATTGGGAAATCAGGTTTTCGAGTCGCATAACGTTGTGGCATCGTTGGCAGTCCGACAGGCGAATGATCAACTTCTACAATCGAGATTCATTAGTGGGCTGAAAAATGATATTAGAAGATTCGTATTGGCGAGGGACCCCACGACATTCGAACAGTCCATTTCGGCCGCATTGTTAGAGGAGCAGCATCAGAGACTTAATGAAATAGCGACAAACGATCGCGCGGGATCGGGAGAGAATAACAGAGAATCAGCGATTGTTTCAGCTCTTGCGGAACGCGTACAGGAATTAAATATAAGAGTGGGTAAACTACAACAAACCAAGGACTCCGTAAATGCCTATCACTCTGATTCATCGAGAAATTTCCCTCGCAGAAACCCCGTTTCATTTCAATGTTATTATTGTCAACGGATAGGTCATAAGCAAAACGAGTGCCGAAAACGGATGAGAGATGAAAGCCTCACAGAGAATACACTTGGGTTTCCGGGACGTTCGCGAGGAGGTAGAAACGGTTATTCACAGAGAGAGAGATACAATGTCACGCAGAATAGGGGAGTGATTTATGAATCACCGCCCTCGGGAGGTTTTCGGGGTGGTTTTCAAACACATTTTCACGGTCAAAGGAACGCAGGGAATTTAAACTTTCGAGGAGGGAGACGTCATTAGAACACGGGCAATTGGGCGCTCTCTCTCCAAATTGTAATGTTAACTTACCGATTGTCGAGGCAAGCTCTGGGGGCCATAAGTTCAATATTTTAATTGATTCTGGAGCTTCTGTTTCACTGTTGTCAAATTCTCTTTTCGACAAAATAAAGAATAAATATATGAAACCGTTGGAAGTTCTTGTAAAAATCAAGGCAGTAAATAACGGGGAAGTGGAAATAGTGGGTTGTTATAAGATACATTTAGCTTTAGGGAAATTTCATTGTGAGCAAATTTTTTTTGTCACTAAGCAGGAATTAAATATTGGTTACACAGCGATCTTGGGTTTCGATTTTATTAAACTTAAGCACGCGATGTCAGATACGAAATTTAATTGTTTGAGAATAGCTGAGAATTCCATTCCATTTGTTAATTGTGAAATTTCGTTGCAAAATGACACTGTGTGTGATATATTTGGAATTTTGGAAAATAAAACTATTATTGGTCCAAAGCAGGTTAAAAATGTTCGTTTTAAGGTACCAGTTTTGCCTCATTCTAGTGTAGTTGCGACTATTGTTGGTGCTGCTAAATTAAAAAATAAGGGTATACATATAAATTCACCGCATGTCACTTTTGATTCTCAACTTAACACAACCGAGTTACAAATTACGAATAATTCCGAACACATAATAACTTTAAATAAAAACATGAAAATCTGCACTGTTAATAGTTATGAAGAATTTTCGGTAGATTTACCAATATCACAAGATACCTTACCCGAATTATCTGAAAAAGACTTTAACTTCTCTGGATTAGATCCTAGAACAAAGAATAAATTAATGCAACTTTAATAAAACACAAAGATGCTTTCGCTCGATCAACCGCTGAATTATCCGCCGCTAATACAGAACATCATAGAATATTATTGCAGCATAATTACCCAATTAGATGTCCGATTTATAAAATCCCATTTAATCTTCGGAATGAATTTAGGAAACAAATATCTGATTTAGAGAGTGCGGGCATTGTGTCAAAATCTAGATCTCAGTATAACACACCTGCTTTATTTGTCAGACAGAGAGATAAATGGCGTTTAGTTCTAGATTTTAGGAAGCTGAATGAAATTACGTTGACTCAGGATTTTGCTATACCTACTTTGGACGACATTCTTCATGAGATTTCGGGATCGAATTATTTTTCCGCTTTAGACATGAAGTCCGCATTTAATCAAATACCACTTCATAATAGAGATAGACATAAAACGGCTTTTTCTACACCTGACGGTGATAAATACGAATTTAATAGACTTTGTTTTGGTCTTAAAAACTCCCCTAAAGCTTTTCAATCCATAGCGCAGGAAATATTAGGAGATTTACTTCACAACGGCGCTCTAGTTTACATAAATGATATAATTTTGTTTTCAAAAAACCATCCAAGAACATTTCGAACTGATTAATAAAGTGTTAGAGCGTTTCGAAAATGCTAATCTTAAATTCAATCCAGCTAAGTGCCAGTTTTTAACTAAGAAATGTAAATTTTTGGGGTTTGTTGTCACACCGGAGGGTATACTCATTGATAAGGATAAGACGATCACAATTAATCAGCTTCCTGTTCCGATAGATCAGAAACAAATAAAATCTTTTTTAGGATGCTGTAATTTTTATAGAAGGTACATTAAAAATTTTGCCAAACGTACACTGCCTTTAACAAATCTTTTGCGAAAAGATACTCCTTTCGAATGGACTTCAGAAGCTCAGGCTTCATTCGATGATATTAAGAACGCTATTCTAAATCCACCTGTCTTGGCTCTACCTGATCTTGCCGCAGAATTGCAAGTCACGACTGATGCTTCTTCCTCGGGTATCGGGGCTGTTTTAGAACAGAGGTATCCTAATTCAGAAGTTAAACCTTTATATTTTTTTTTCAAAAAAGTTGAATCCTTCGCAATCTAAATACAACGCCACGGTCCTTGAATTTTTCGCAATTTACACAGCTCTAAATTTTTTTAGGCCTTTTCTTTTGGGGAGGAAGTTCAAAGTTTTTACGGATCACAAGCCTTTAGTAGGGTTCTTATCTAATAAAAATCCCTCTTCTAAAATTCTACGTTGGAAATTGTCACTTGAAGAATTTAATTATGAAATTCATTACGTAAAAGGATCTTTGAATACCGTCGCCGATCATTTATCTCGTTATGTCAACATTATTACTTTGGCTTTACCTGATTCTGGTGATCTAATACAAATGCAGAAAAACGACGAATCGTTAAAAGACATCCTACTAAAAATTAATAATAAAGAATTTAGCCCACGAATTAGCAGTTATTTTATTAATGAGGAGGGAGTGCTATGTCATTTTTCTAAGCGCCCAAATAAGTCACCCAGAACTGCCATGAGAAAACAAGTTTGTGTTCCTCATTGTCTTAAAGCGAAAGTTTTGGAATCAATTCATTCGGAATATGGAGGGCATCTTAAATTTTTTAAGACTTATCAGAGACTTAGCGAAAAATTTTTTTGGCCTAATATGTACAAGGATGCTAAGAATTTTGTTCGTTCTTGCATCAATTGTTTAACTCGAAAAAACGCTTTCAATATTCCACTAGCCCCACACCAGCCAATGGAACAGAACCATTTGCCAGGTGAAACTTGTCATATGGATATTTTTGGTCCTTTAAAAACCACGCCTAGCGGGAATAGTTATGTCCTTTCCATGATAGATGCATTCACCAAATACATTCATATCGTTCCACTTCCTGATCTTAAGTCCAGCACCATATCTAAGGCTTTCTTTGATAATTATATTGTACACAGGGGCTGCCCTCATAAGTTGGTTGTCGATAACGCCACTTATTTTAAAAGTTCTGAGTTCCTGGAATTTTGTAGGGTCATGGGTATCCAGAAACGACATATTTCAACTTATTCAGCTCACGTAAATGGAAGAGTAGAGAAGCCAAATCAATCGCTGGCTAACATCCTTGCAGCAATCACTCATGACACAAACGACTGGGATGAACAACTCCCTCACACTATGTTAGCTTTAAATTCAGCTATTCACGAGGCCACTTTCACTTCACCCTTCTTTTTAGAACACGGCAGAGACATTCGTCTGTCGTACACATATCAAAAGAGCTCTGATACATCACAAAATACGTATGAATACGTCGAAAGACTTTTACCTTCATTAGAGAATATTTTTCAGAAAGTCCTAGATAATTTAAAAATCAAGAAGCATCGCACATCGCTCTTAGCACAAAGAATACAAAGTCGCATCATTACGATTATCAAATTGGTTCTTTATGTTTTATCAGGACACCTAACTTAAATCTAAATTGTCTCCAAAACTCAGACCCAAGTTCGAAGGTCCCTATAGAGTTGTAGAACGGTTTTCCAAAGTGAATTACAGAGTTCAGCATGTCGAGCATCTGAGAAAGAAATTTAACACGCATGTCAACCGAATGATTCCTTTTATAAAAAGATTTAAATATTTGCATTTGAACAATTTGGATGAAACTATAACAGTAGATACAGAAAAAAAAAATGTTTGTCAGGAACAGAGATATAATTTAAGGAATCGTGTGAATTCGAATATTTAGATTAAACTTATTACAGGTTTCAAATAAATAAATTAAATTC
>BMAO01035035.1:0-29747 GCA_019973975.1 Trichonephila clavata
CTTATAAGACTTTAGCTCCTGTTTTATTCTGTACTGAGTGTTTCTACGTCAGAGTGGTTCGTTCGTCGCCTCTACATCCGGACCATCCCTTAAATGTGTGCCAATTTTTTCTCTGTAACACAGCAAACCCAGCTGCGCCCTTCTAAAAAAACCAGCTGCCGTTCCTAACATTCATCTAGAGAAAAATGTGTGAATCGTTGTCTGTTGCCGCCTAAAAGAATACATCGCCTTTTTAGGTACATATGAAATGTCTCCTTTTTTTGTTCTATATCTATATAAATCAGTGCTTTTCAAACTTTCAATATTTGCTACCCAATATTCAATCAGTTTTCATCGCCCCCTTTCCGTACAATAACAATACATTGAATTAAGTAATACTGTACTTTGACACTAAAAGTATACAATACGACTTTAACCTCTTAAGTGCCACCGCCGTATATAAACGTCTCACTCAGTCAAAGTATTTATTGTCCTGGACGTATATATACGTCTTTCCGAAGAACAATTTTTTCTGTGCACTGCTATCCATAAAATTATTCCGAAGGCTTTTAGAATGCAGTAAGAGGATCTTGACAGTGTTAGTGAAGGATTTACTTATTTCAGAAGATTTTCATGTATCCCCCCCCAATACATCACATATGTTTGCCTACGAGAAAACGGTGGCACTAGGGAGCGAATCGCATAACTTTTAATCGGCAGTGAAGGGATATTATTAACCGTGCAAATTATCAAGAGAAGGGTTAATTTTTGTTTATAATTGTATATATGGACAAGCCCGGGGCATTGGTAACTATTAAACTTGTTCTTAACTTAGTATTGTTAAATTAATTATAAAATACATTGTGCGTTACTTATACATTTATAAGTGTGTATGCATTTTATTTTTACTATGTCAGAATGTATTTTGTTTGTTTATATTTTCAAAATAAACCAATACTTTTTTAAAATAATCTTTTGTCTTAGACTTTTCAATATGCTAGCGCGCCCTCCTTGTAGAGTTATCACACTCCCCTTGGGGGGGGGGAGCCCTACAGTTTGAAAAACGCTGATGTGTAAATAATACTCATTAACTTTATTTTTAATATATGTGAGAAAGTATATATACACACAAAACACACACTATCCCCACTCTCTATCTCTATAAAATATCATTAAAATTGCCCCGTTGCTTTCTAGAAGGCATGTTGAAAGTTGGTAATCTAGTTATCAATCACATGGGCAAAGTGTGTATTAGATCGCGACAATTGCTATAGCGATTGCATTTATAAGGCCCTTCCATTCATCCTGTGTTCAATAAAATGGAGTTAAGAGGCCTAATCCAATTTCTTTGGTCGGAAAGTAATAAGGGAATAAAATTCATTATATATATATATATATATTCTAAATAACCAAAAAATTCTCCAATTTAAAAGATGTTACTAACAGAGACGTTTTAAGGCATGGGTAAACTGAGCTTAGTCCCAGGGCCATGGCCTTGGAGTCGGGTTGTCTGGTTTAAGACTCGGACTCAGTAAACACCTGATCTGAATAATTAAATCGCCAAGTGTTGTTCTCGGACGTATTCTCAGGAAAAACGTAAATAATTATATGACTCAGTCACGTTTGGATAATTTAACCTTGATGAACATTGAAAATGAAATGATTGATTGATCGAATTAATTGATTACCAGTTGATTTGGAAGACATAATTAATGATATTGCGAACTAAAATATAGAAGCGAAATTTGTAATAAGACTTCATTTTATTATGGAATTGCTTTTGTTGAACTTTACAAGTATTTACACCAAATTCCGTTGTAAGTAGGGCCTTTTGCATAGGGTCCAGAGCTTCAAGAATTCTTAAGACGTTAATGGTTTCTTGTCCATATTTCTCTGTCCGACAAGTTAACATCATTGATCATCCGACCAAATGCTTACCCGATTAGAAAAAATGCGTCACTGCTTTTAGCTCCACCTTAGCGTACTTGCTAATAAAGCTTAGCCATATTTACGATGTCTTAAAAGTATGAAAAATAATACGATCATTAGGTCCAAAATTACCTACAGTGTGTTTCTATGAATAGAAAGCAATGTGTGACAAATTTATTTATATCTGCTAGAATTTATCTTAAGAAAAATGTTTGAATCATATATTTACTTAATATAAAATATTTAAGCAAATTCTGATTCTGTGTTAGAGAAATATGATATCAATAACAATCATTTTTCTATGTTTTATTTAGTCCTTTATTCTAAAGAACTAAAGTATTTTTGAGAGTTTATCTTTTCTTCTTCTTTAAATAATTGAAATAATTTTTTGTTATATTCTTTTTATTTAGAAGTTCATTTCTCTCAGTGAAGACGTCTTAAGCCGTCAGGGCACTGTTGAATTCTGGAGAAGCATTGCAAGCATTTTGGGAATCGATGGTCACTGTCAAATTACTCTACAATATTTTTTTATTATACACATATTTTGTGATGCTTAATTTCATTTAGAAATTCCCAACAAGATTATAAATAAATATTTAAATGGGTGTTGAAACACAACTTCAGAAACCATACCTTGTTTAAAAAATGAGAAAATGGTGAACATTATAATAATCATTGTTTTTCCTCTTCTGAAACGATTATCATTGCTGAAATATTAAATTAATGTGGAATTTTTTAAACATTGTTTCTGTTTGAAAATTTATCATTCTCTGAGAAATTGGCATTATCATTTACAATTACCTTTTTCGCACGTTCAATTAAATGAACCAATTAAAAATCTTAGATTCGAATCTTAGATTCACTTATTATTCGACACAGTCTTTTGGAAAGAATGTTAAAATAAATTAATTTAAATATTAATTAAAATAAGGTATATAAATTTTAATAGGTACTTCAATCTAAAACATTCTAAATTTTGAAATTTAAAATATTTTTTTATTAAAATTATTTTTTTAATGATATCGATTACATAAATTTTATTATTTATTCATTCAAATATCAGATAAATAATTTAATTAATTTGATTAACTCTTTTAATTTTATTTCATCTACTGAATAATTCTTCAATATTACTTTAAAAAATCTGTATTCTAAAAATATTTCTACTAATTTTTAATTTGATTTATTTTGTGTATCATTTACACACACTACGTACTACAATTAAAAAGTATGATGCACCAAATGGCTGCAATAAAATCTTTATGAAAAGTAAACTATTATCTGGGGTTTGAAACAAATGTAAGTTAAACATTAACGGGACTAATTGGTGCTACATTTTAGCAAACAGCCAAACATTTTGAAGTAAAAATGAAGTTATATTTATGAATTTGAAATAATTTTTGCTAAAATTTATACAATATTGATAAAATCCTAGCTGACAGGTTGCTTACATGAACGATCTATAACATGAGGGCTTAAGACTAAGTAAAAATTAAACTTTAAAAATTATGAAATCTTTCCATACTTTGGTCATCAACAAAAGAAAATTAAAATAAACAGATCCAATATACCGATAATAATCATTTGTCAGAAAATAGAATAAAACGGAAACGAAGGTATTCAACTTTTCGATGTCTGCCTTAATATGTAGAAGTATATTGTATGTCAAGATGTTAAGTGTTTTAGAAAACTTGCATTTTTGAGCCTCGCTAAACACAAAATCTTACTTGCAATAGTGCTTACAAAGTGAGTTTGATCAAAACTGCGTAGAGCACAACACGCCTAAATGGTTAGTAAGTGATTCTTACAACTTATCACAGGAAGTAAGACATGAGTAGGTTTACAAATGTATTCTGACATTCTCATTCTCATCCATTCTTTCTTTAAAGATATTTTCTCCAGGAACTCTCCCTCAGCAAAAACTTGTTCGACTACCTTTATTATTTGTTCACGTCATCCAATATTACTCCAGTCGTGTGTCAAAGAATTAGAAATGTTTGTGTGTTGTGTGTACATTCTCATCTAACCAATTAACTCATACCTCTACAGAAAAAAAAGAACTTTATTAAGAGAACGTGAAAATGTTAAACTTGAACCTTGACTGAATGTATTTTTTCAATGATATAAGTCCTCATGTATTAACTTATCAGTTTTAAGCATGAAGTAATTTTCTATGTTTTTATATTTATATTCTGTAAACAATTTAACTTCACTTATATGCTTTTCTGTACACATGAAAATTATTTTTGTACAAAAACTAATTAATATAATGTATTCAATTGAGTGTACTCGAATTGTACAACTAAATACCTATCTTACGTGGTTCTAATGGAATTTAAAATTCTTTTCAAAATACTAGAACTGCTTTGACAGCTGTTTTCGGTAGAATGCATGACTAAATATTTATTATGTATACGATGAACCTCAGGTATTATCGTATAAAAACAATTTATTTATTTTTGCATAATTCTAATTTTTCTATTTTATTTATTTTACTTCGTATTCATTTCGTAGGTTGCTAGCTTTGTTCCTTCCTTCTCAGTATAATGCGATTTAAAAATCTTTCAATTAATTGTCTTATAATGACTGTAAAAATATTTTGGCTTATGATGGTTATATTGATGTCACTATTGATATATTTCTTGCCTTGTCAAAAAGGCTTTTGCTAAGGCTTCATTGGAAGTCACAACAACGTATGCTTTGGTCTATGATGGTTATTGTGTTGCCATTATTGAACCAGTATCTGTTTTAAAATTGTGTCTCTTTTTGTTTAAATTACTCTTTAATGATAAGTAAGCAAAGTATTGTTTGAAACATAATGGTTAATATGGTACTATTCGTGACCCAAAATGATCAACAAATCTTTTGCGTTGGCATTTTTATTTTTACAATACAACGTCTTACACATTCTGCGGTCAGCGCATGTGCTTTGTTTTTGTGCTGTTGCTGATTTCTGTACTGCGTATTTGTCACATGATAGAAGCAACCGTTATATAAAAGTCAATATTCAGGCTTATTATTTATTGAAACCTGGAGATGTGCTTACATTTCTTGGTTTTCAAAATGATGTTAAAAATACAAAGGTTCCTCGTATACAATGAAAAAAATCAAAGACAAAAATAGTTAAAAGGTTGAAAATGGCATTTATTCAATTCCTGGCTCTAATTTCCTATAAAATTGTATGTACGTATCAGTGCCAGTTTAAGCTCCCATTTCGGGCCTTGGGCTCAGAAGATCTACAGGTCCCCATGGCACTGGTGGATCGAAATTTATAACTAGAAAATCTGGTTAAGTCTAACTCATCATGGCCCTTCCGGGGCCCTGGGCACCAGTTGCAATCACCCAATATATAAACCAGCACTGGTACGTATATTTTTAAGAATGATTCTGCTTGCAAAGAGATACTTATATTAAATATCAATATCTTTCGTGTTTATATATTTTAAATGCATATTGAATCCTTCAGAATTTTTGTATATTATTATGCTTTTGAACTTAATGATTGTTCTATTTTTAATCTTTTACATTCATAGTGAATTATACATGGTTAACAAAAGAAAAAATATATTTATAACAGAATTTATATTAAAACGTCATTTAACATAAGTTTTGCAGCTTTGAAGTTACATAACTTTTTTTATTTTTGAAAAACAATTTCTGAATGATTAAATGCCAGTGATCCAGAAAACTCTTTCGATTCAGGGATTCAATTATTTACTTTATTTTCAGTATTTATATCTTATTTAACTATTATATTTCCATATATGATATTATTTTTCATTTTAAATATATTTTATCTTTCTATATGTAGAAAAAAATGTATCTTATTCATGTAAAGTCTATGTAATTCAATGTTAAAGCATAAATAGATATAGCTGCGCGTAAACAATTTCAGCATTATTCTATCCATTTAATCCTTTTCTTATAATTGTTTTGTGTATTACATATATTTTTATAATAAACCTAAAAACAAAACTCAAAAATATATGCTATGAAATTAGGTGGGTTTTTGAGTTGAATCTGTGAAACATTGCCATTATTCTTATTATAATGCAGAAGAGCTTTTTCCAGCTAAAGTAAATAATGCAACATCTTTATAGCTCATTCTTTCTTTGAGCTCTAATATTAAAGATTGTTGCGTCACTGACAACTGAACATAAATATCTTTCCAACTTACTTAATTGCAGCCTTAAGAACTCATTAAAGATGAATACAAAACAAGTTTTGAAACGATCAACTCTTCTGCAACTAATAATCAAAGTCAAAAATAAATACGAGAACTTGATATATATTTTATTTTGATGAATAATGTAAATTTCAAAGGCAATGAATTTTTGTGAGTAATTTATTTAGGCACACGAAGTATTTTTTGTATTTATGAAGCATTGTTAAATTAGAAGAAATTATAGATTCATTTATGAGCTCAATAGCAGATAATTGAGTATTTTCAGCAATAGGTTCTTTAGAATTACGACTGGTCTTATTTTCTTAGTTTGTAAGTTATAAATATAAATCAATAGATTAATTTTATTAGTTTCATAAGGTTGAGTTAATTTTATTTATTTTATCGAAAATTATTTTCAGTTTACATACTGCAATAAAGAAACCGTGCAAAGTTCTCGAACATTAGCAAATAGTATATACTTGCGAAAAATGGTGTAATGTTTCGTATAAAAACTATAGACAAAAATAATTCAATATCTCGCAGTGACTGTTGTAGTCTTTTTCTGGCGTCCCCAGGAATGTCAACTGACTTGTTATTTCGTCATATCATGTTTTGTAGTTCTTATTCAAATTTCACTGTTGAAAATCATTCATTGTCAATGAATCAAAAGAAACTTGTTCAACATCATTCTGTGTAATAAATATGAAAATAAATTGTTAAAATACCCAAGAGAGTTCTTTATTATTCCATTTGATAACATATTTGCTACAGGTTTACTTGAACAGTTACATGCTATCGTAAATACTGTAATTATTTTACAATTTTTTAATAAAATTTAGTATAATTCCTTTTCTACATTTATAAAATTTAACTGAATATTATTAAGAAACGTCAAGTTCAATATTTTTGTTTATTAGTTATTAAATTCATGAATCCCATTGGCTGAGTGGTAGCAAATCGCGCTTCCGCGCCACAGGTCCGGGGTTCAAGACTCCACTGTCAACTCTGCAATTCATCACTACATTGGGTCGCTAAATGAGTAGCAAGCTTGCATGGGAGCTAAACACGGAGGGTTTTACGCCAGACTGACCACCTGATCAGAAAATCGGCTCATGCACCTCAGTGCACAGGGTGATGGACACATTAGTCCTTGTTGAGCCACTGAGTTTAGTTATTAAATTCACACAATCTCTTACCTATTATTGTTTTTATTTAAATTTCCTTAGACTTTTTAATATGCAAGATGTTTTCAAGCATACTCAATAAAATTATATATATATGTAACAGCGTGGAGAGTGTCTTAACATTTTAATCAAATTGAACACTGGTGAAGCTTTTTCGGTATTAAATTACTATTGGTGATTATTGTAGAAGAAGAATTGATGAGGAAGCTTGATAGTTTTTTTTAAATATTCATTTTATGATTTGTGTAGAAAACGCACTCACAGACATAGAACGCATAGCACAAATTAGACACGCGCGCATTTACAGGGCTACAAGAAGCAGAGGTGGTCAATTTTCCAGGAAACTGAAGTTCATACATAAAACGCCATCCAACCTAAAGTTCTAAAAATCATATGACTTCTGGGAAAGGCTTCTCTGATTCATGGACAGCTGTCGTAAGAGGTGACTTCTATAATCTCTTATCAAAAATCGTGAGCCACATAATTTTGTATTGATTAAGTTAGGATTAAATCCTGTTTGGCGGGTAAGCTAACAGTTAATTATTTACTCGACTCCTGGAGGGTTCAGGACCATTACAAATTAAAAAGCCCTCGAGAAAATTGACGTGAATTATTACATATATATTTTCTGAAATTTTCCTATAATCTACCTATAAAGTGTCTTTCATTTGTTGACACACACTTATAATATTACATAATTAGAAAAAAAAATGTTTATACTCTTGTGTGTCAATGGCTGAAATACTAATTTTAGATTTTTTTTAAATATCTCTCCTGATTTTTTAAAACTATATTAAAGTAACTTTAAGAGGAGAAATATATATAATATACACCTGAAACACTCTTTTCCTCAAAACTGTTCCCGTTTTTTCTATTACTTATTATACACGAATAATTATCAACAGTCAATCCTCAAAACAATTAAAAAAACTACCTATACAGAAAGTGCCGTTACGTTCCATATTTATAAAGTATTCTTAGTCATTAGTTAATGATTCAATACAAAACCAATTAAGCAATTTGGTTATTTTCTCTAATTTTTCGAAATTGTTTGAAATATAAGACTACTAATGCAAAGTGATCACTAAAACGATTTTCTAATATTGTTTTCTACTATATCAAAGCAAAAAAAACAACCTTTTTTAATTCTAAAACTGAAAAACATTCGTTATAAGTAAGAAGATAATAATTATAAAAATAATAAAATAAACTCTTAAAAATAATACCAAAAAAAAAACTTTATTATTCCATTTGGCATGCATTTTAAAACACTAACACTGAAGGAAAAACGATTTTAGGAACAATAAAATTGATGACATCTGCAAAGGCGCTGTTATATTTTTAAGCAACCCGCCATTGACCATGATTTATATCAATCAACAAAACTAAAAATTTCTCATCTATTTAGAGTTAAAACTTAAGCATGTAAGAAAGTGGGGGTTAATTGGACGAAAGGAAGTCAAAACCCGTAAAGGGACTTCTGGAATTTCTCTTTCCTAAGTTTTGCAACAGTGCTAGTCTCCAGCCCTGAATGAAGGGTAGTCGGCAAAACTTCTATACAACGTGTCATTCGTCTTTCCTCGTAGTCATTTGGGTATAATAGACCTTTCAAAATGGCCACTCCATTGTTGATCTGCTCCAAGGAGGACAGTTTCATTTTTTGTTTGATAAAGATGTGAAGCTTGCGGAACTTATTCGTCACATGCAAACACAGTATGGTGACAGTTGTTTATCGTGAAGCCAGATCTACGAATGCAGTACGGATTTATCCATGGCGCCCCGGATAAGCTGGACTTAACCAGATTTTCTAGTAATAAATTTTGATCCTCCAGTGCCAAGGGGAACTATGGATCTTCTGCTTCCAGGGCCCAAAATGAGCTTAAATAGGCTCTGTACGAATGGGAAGATCGCTATAAACAGGGAAGAAATTCTTTATGTGACGACGAAAGATCAACATTTGCGATCCAATATTCAATCATCATTCTCATCACGCCCCCCTCCATACAATAATTCAATACTTAATTCAATAATACTATACATTGACGCAAATGCTACAATACGACTGCCACCGGCGTATATAAACGTCTCGTTCAGCTAAATATTTAATTGCTCATTATATACGTCTTTCTGAATTACGATCTTTTCTGTTCACTGTTATCCATAAAATTATTCCGAAGGCTTTGGAATGCAATAAAAAGACCATGGCCGTGTTTGCGAAAGATTACTTATTTTAGAGGATTTGTTTATTTATTATTTTTTCTCCCTCCCTTTCCCTAGTACATCTCATACACGCACCTTTGTGGAAAACGGTGTCATTGGGGAGCAAATCTAGTACTTTTTAATCAGCAGTGAATGGATTATTAAAAAACGTATAAATTATCAAGATAAGTGTTTATTTTTGTAAGTTTGACAAGCCCAAGGAGTCACTGGTATTTATTAAACTTGTTCTTAACTTAGTATTATAAAATTAATTATAAAATACATTGAGTGTACTACTGATAAATTTATAAGTGTATTATATCAATGTAAATGTGTATTTTACTTTTTATTATGTTTTTAATGTATTTTGTTTCCCCTTTCAGTTCATTAATGATTCTTAAAATAACCTTTTATTTTCGACTTTTCAATATGCTCGCCCTCCCATTCAGTTATCCCTTTGGGGAGGGGTCACGCCCCACAGTTTGAGAAACGCTGTCTTAAGTACCAAAAAATCGAATGTTATGATTGTTTATGATTGTTGAAAAAGAGAAAGGAAGTGTATACATTTTACAAGTTTATTTACACATTCTAGAGCCAGAATAACTCCAGTTTATTCTTTATTAGTTTTCATATTGAACACCTGGCCAAAAAAAACATTAATCAATAACAAATATATATAGCACAAATATACAAAATATTTACAAATGTACAAAATATTTTCCAATAATAACAATAGTTCATGTATAGTTTTAATACCCCTATTTCTCCCTTATATTTAATACAAATGCTTTTTTCATTGTATCTTATGAAATCCTCCTTTGATATAATCGTAATGATTCCAAATTATCATATATTATCAGTTTTTTTTTTAAAAAAATAAGAGTTGGAATATTATAACAGAAAGTGCCTTTAAATGTTTATCTATGCTATGAAAAAAAAACTGTATTATATTAACAAGGGTAAAATAATATTTATATTCTTCATTTATTTTTAACTAGCAAATTTTTATAAAAAAAAACTATTTTTTATCATGGGTATAAGGTATTTTTCATGTAAATTGATTCAAATTTTATTTTTCATTTTTTGATGAAAACGTAATTTTTTATATATAATCATACCAATTGTTAATTAATGGCGTAACATAAAGCTATATACGAGATTACTGACGAATAGCCTTGTAATTTTGAGCAGTGGCGTAACGGAGAATATTAGGGCCTCTGCAAAGTCAGGCTTTGGGCTCCAAGCCAGATCTTACTAAGGATTGTGTACTTGGATCAGTCAGGCTTTTGGAGTCCCCTAGAATCCGCCCCCCCCTTTGCTATGCTGAGTTTGCGGCGATGTACGCTACGCCACTGATTTTAAGCCACTATCGACTGACGTGAATAATATTCAAGCTCTTAGCTTCTATAACTAGCCTATGTGAGGACTTTAAGCCTCTACAGAATTAACCTGCATTAGTTCCTCATAATAGCGGTTTTTAGTTGTATCAAGATTTAGTGACGTTTGAAGACTTTTTGAGGTCCAGGGGCCCCTATGAAAAATTGGGCCCCATTTGCAACTCTTTTACGTGGACAATGCATAGCATAAGTTGTCAAATATTCGCACAATTAAATGACTCACAAACTTAGGCACAAACCAAATCGACCGACTGCCGCCTTTCGACTAAATGAGTAGTGATGGTGTATGTCGAGGACATGACATAATAATACAGTCTAACTATATTGCTAGTTGACATATTATTTGAAATTCACTATTTTTCAGGGATGTCAGAGAATAACACCTGACAATTAAAATTATTTGGTACATGATCTTATTGAGACCGAGATGGTGCTCCGGCCTATGTGTTAAAACATTCTTGTAAAGACTCAAACATACGATTCGACTGATGCAACGCAAACATCGAGTTCGTGATCATGAGCATTCAGTTAACAAGCAAAGGATTTTTTCCATAAGATAATACTACAAAAAAAATGCTTTTAAAAATAGCTTTAAGCAAGATAATAATATTGAATATATTTCTAATGATATATTTTTACAAAATATTATTGCACTATTCAGTGGCGCACACAAGGGTGTCCCGGGGGGTCCGGACACCCCCCAAAGCCCTTGGAGCTTTTTTCGATTGATGATAATCCTATATATATATAACGTAAAATTTAATTAAGTACTTGTAATTAACAATTTATTTTATTAATTAATGCTAATTATTAATTCAATAATTTATTTTTTACTGTTTTTTGTTAACAAAATCAGAAGAATCAATTTGTGTTGTCTTGAGGTATGATACGAGTTGGGGGACTGTCAATCATGGACTCCCACCCCTTGAAAAAAATTTGTGTGCGTTACTGGCCCCATTTGTTCCTTATGAATATATCCACAAGGCACGTTCCGCAATATAATATACCAAATCAACTCATTTTAGGATATATTGAAATGCTGTTGACCAATCTTTACTATGAAGCAATGTTTATAGTCACCATGCGTAGGAGTTTATTTTCCATTTAATTCAATGAATTTCGCTCTTTTATTTTATTTTTAGAATTTTCATTGGTGCATTTCTTATGAATAAATGTAGAATTTACATTCCTTATGTAATTCTATAAGTAGATGAGACAAGATGATAATCTCTTGACTCCTTTCATTCATTAATGATTATGAGTATTTTATGTAACTGCATGTAGTTGGTTGGTATGAGTACAGTTGTGGTATGAAGAACTCGATAAAACTCTCTTTCTTGAGCTCTAAAGTCTGCAAAGGAACTTTTTACCACAAGCTCTTGGGTATTATTGTTTGAATTTTCTTCTGCGATTTTTCGTTCGATTTCCACTGTCGGAACTGTCTTCTAAAAAGGGGTCCCCAGTCTGTAGTGAATACTCGGCTTCCTGCATTAGGACGCTTACGCATTCCTAAAATAAGTTATAAGAGAAGAATATTAGGGATTGGTGTCAAGCAATTGCAGTAATAAATATTTTTATGATATTATATATATTCCTAACTTTTTATCAACATAATTTTAAATATTATGAAGAAATAAAATCTTCAGCATTTTTTAGATGTTTTTTTAATTAAAAATATTAACAGCTTTAATTGCTCTTAAACAGCGTTTTGAGACATAAACTCGGAAAAACTCTTTAAAGGAAATTTTTAGTTATCTTTCTTTGTTTTCGTAAGTAGAATGTTAAATTAATTCCCTTCAATTTATTTATCTTTTTCATTAATTTTTGTTAAATTTCTAAATACAGATTTTTTTTTATTAATAAAAAATTATTATGAAAACCGTTTCCCAAATAAGTAATACTTCTCTATTCTTCATAGAACGTTAAATAATCCATCAGTACAAGCTATTATTTATTAACTTTTTGTTGTTGTTCTAAAAACTTTAAATAAAAGCTATAAATATTATTCTGTATTCATTAAAACTTTTTAAAAGTACATCTATGTAAACTTTTCTTTGTATTTAGATATATTTGTATATGTAAATCATAATCTCCTGTCGTTCTAAATTCAAATTTTTTAAAATAATAGTTATGTAAGATAAAAAAAATTATAGCTCTTTTAAGATTTACGCATTAGACGCAATATCTATTTAAATTGAAAATAACACGCATCACAAGATGAATCAATCCAAATCAAATTTAGCATAATTTGTATTTAAATATGAAAAGAGATTAACTTACTCTGTATAATATACTAGGACTAACTTCTTCTGGATCCTTATCATCCTAAAAGTACACAAATTAAGTTTAAGCTTAGTATTATACAAATATAAATAATGATTCAAATTAAGAAGACTATTTGGTCTAAGAATTCTAAAGCTACTTAATTCTAAGAGCTAATACAGTATTTCCCAAGAATTTTAATTTTCATCCAAATCAAGAGAAAACATAGGCGGCACGTTAAATTTAACAGATTGCAAATTTGGGTACTTGCGCACTGCTATTAATGCCAACGTTCAAGATAACTTACCAAACTGGCAACCCCTATTTTGCATGTGTCGCACGAGCTGAATCGGCAACCTTGTGCTTCATTTCATATAATGTCGCCAATATGGTTGCGATAATACGTAAGTACTCAAATTTGATATAGAGCCCATGATTTCATTGAAAAATATTTCTAGATCTACTACAATAGCTGGACTATCGAGGTGTAAAATTAATCAGACGCTTTTATGAAGTTCAATCTTTAAAACAAGCGAATGTAATTTTTTTTAAAAAAGATGCATTTATAATTTTTATAGTTTTGTTATTATTATAATTTTTTTTATCAAATTTCTTCTTTTTTATATTTAAGCGTTTGAAGAATATTCATTATCCATCAAAATAATTTTATTTTAAGTGATTTAGAAGGATATACCGATATTTCATAATTATTTTATAATGAACTCAAGCAATACCATTTTTAAAATTAGGTTTCGATTATACCAAATTCAAAATTAAATTTTAAGATGATTATAATTAAAAAGTAATGGGAATTCAGACTATACCACTTCCTAAATAAATCTCCATTAAAGAGTAAAATTTCTGAAAACATTCCCCCAAGGCAGCGTTTCTCAAACTGTGGGGAGCGCCTCCCAAGTGAATGTGATAACCCCTCGTAAGTTATCCCTTTACGAGGGGGGGGGGGCGCTGGCATATTGAAAAGTCGAAAACAAAAGATTATTTTAAAAAAATATTTATTGAAAGTAAACAAACAAAATACATTTTGACATAATAAAAAATAAAATACACATTTACACTGACATAGTACACTTATAAATCTATCAGTACTGCACAATGTATTTTGAAATTTATTTAACAATATTAAGTTAAGAACAAGTTTTATAATTACCAGTGTTCCCATGGGTTTGCTAAATTAACACTTCTCTTGATAATTTGTACGATTTAAAATTAATTACTTTACTGCCGATTTAAAGTTATGTGATTCGCTCCCCAATGCCCTCGTTTTCCACGTAGGCACGCGTATGTGATGTATTGGGGGTGGGGGGCAATTCGCAATATACAAATTCTCTGAAATTAGTAAATCCTTGACAAATAGAGCCAATGTTCTTTTATTGTATTCCAAAGCCTTTCGAATTTTTTTATGGATAGCAGTGCACAGAAAAGATTGTACCTCGGAAAGACGTATATATACGTCCGGGGCAATTAACGCTTTGACTGAGCGAGACGTTTATATACGACAGTGATACTTAAGAGGTTAAAGTCGTATTGTAGCTTTTTCTTCGAAGTATGGTATCATATTGATTTTTATACATTGTTATTGTATGGAAGGGGGGCGCGATGAAAACTCTGATTGTATATTGGGTTGCAAACATTGAAAGTTTGAGAAGCATTGCCCTAAGGAGTTTGTGTTTAGGGTCAACAAATCTGTGTTATATAAAGAACATAATAAAATTATCTCACTAAGCAATTTAAAGAAAAATTCATGTGAAAAGTTGAAGGGGACAAATGTAAACAGCTATTAAAGAAATTATTAGAAATAAAATACCATATCAATGTATTATTGATAATTATTTTAACGTACATAGAGCATTTTCTACTCTCGAATATAATTATTATGTTAGGAAAAATAATAAACAAACGAAAATATATTTTGGTATCTTTTTATTCAGAAAGGATGTGTATATAGTATAATATAATAAAAGAGTTTTGAAAATGCATAGTGTTATTACTAATCTTACCGATTGAAATAAATAAAAAGATTTTCTTTTTGTATATAATCAGATTTATCTTCGTTTAATTACGAGGTTTGCTAACTTTCAAATAAAAATAACAATCTTATTTCAAGTATTTAGGACTAATATGAAATCAAATGCAAAAATTATTGTATTAAACAACTAATCAAATAATCTAGCATTCTTTCGTATATTTTTTTATGAACTCATGTAGAATCTTATGATTATAATTTCATGTAATGAATTAATTGAAAGATAAAATAATGTATAAAAAATTCCACAAATAGCTTTTTTCAGATTTGACATAATAAAGCAATTAATTTTTGAGCTTGAAAATCTTTTTGGCAATCGTAATTTAATTATAACAATATAATTTCCTGATATGGTGCTTTGTAATTACAAAAATTAATGATGAATTAAAACAGATTCAAAGAAAAGAACACATTAAATGGCAAAAGTGGTATTGACGATCTTTTCTGTAATATGTTAATTTACAGTTTGCAAAACGCAATGCGACCCAGTAATTACGATTCCAAATTTTATTGCTTTGTTGAGCAGCTGATGCGCAGACATTACACGCATCACTAAATCTAGAGTAAAAAGAATAAGCGACGTGCTTATCTAAAAATACCTTGATTTATATTCACATACTCAAACATAAAAAAAAATCATAAATCTTTAGTATTCGACATCATAATAATCCTCTAAAATTTGTTGATGAGGGTATAAATACAGGGGCGAAAAAATTATTCTTAATAATTATAAGTTCTATATTTGGGGTGAAAATTATAAACTTTCTTCTCCCACAATTCTCGGTTAGTTAATTTTTAAAAATTCTCTTTTAAGTGTGATCTAAAAGTCACATTACGGATTTAAATTCGTTCATAAATTTTAAAACTTTAGGAAATCTAAATATTCGAAATTATTTGTGTTTCAGTCAAAAAAAGTTTTATGTTATTGCTTGTGCTCACATTCTATTTTATTCTAAAAATATGTTTTAGATTATTATCATACAAAAATAAGATATTAGCATAAGATCACAACACATCGGTACATTTTAAAGCGTAATTAATAGAATTTAAAGTTAATTATTAGAAGACATGTGTTTATTCTAAAAATTCCAAACGATAAATCCACTAGAGAAACATTCAGTTCCACCGGAAAGTTTTTAAAATTTATTTTCTCTTATCTGAAAAAAAAAAACTGATATGTATTTTTAATTTAAAACAAATAATTTCATAAAAGTGTTATACAAAATTCAAAATACTAATTTCTTTTTTAAATAAATGGAGCTATGTTGTCAAAGGAAATTAATTCGTTCTATTTATAACAATGATTAAAATCTTTTACATTTTTAAAATTTGCATGTTTCAGTTTTTATGGCAAAAAAAAAAAAAAAAAAAACTTAGTTGCGGCACTAAAGCTAAGATATAAAGTCGATTTGGTTTTAATGCTTATCGCCTAGCAGATAACTCTTTTTTAGAAATTTTATTTGAATGTGTGATATCAGGTATGTATACTCAATAATTTTAGAGAAAAAAATATTTTTATTTACAGTTTTATGTTGCTATTATTTCTTATATAAATGCTTCTTGTTTTCTTTTAAAATAATGAATGTTGCAAATATTTTTTTCATAATAACAAATTTTTGTGTCCTATCTCGGATTAGTATTGCAGATAAATTTGTTCATTTTTTTTACAAATTATTCTTGAAATTTTGTAAATTTTCGATACGCATTTCATATTAATTGCCACACTAAATAAAATTATTAATTCTACAAATGAAAAATTCAATATTTTACCTGTTGTTCAATCAAATGCTTATTTACGCAATCCATCATCTAAAATATAAGGGAAACTCTATTTAGTTTTTTTCAAAGAACAATAATTCAGAAAATATTTTCATATATATAAGTTTACGAAATTAATTATCTAAAATGTAAAAGAAGTGATTTAATTTTTTAAGAATTCTCAAAATTATAAGAAAGGGACTTGTTACATTACCAGCATTCCGTATAATCTCACCTTTGTCCATTTCTCAGGACTCGAACATATAATTTCTCTGGTATTCTCCGCTTCTGTCGGAGTTGATGTAGGAATGCATGTTGTCAAAGCCAATCGAAACTATTAATAAAAACGTATTATAAAAATTAAATGTTTAAAGTTATTTAAATTCAAAAAGTAAAGTTACGAAGTAATACATGAAAGAAGATGTCTTTGAAAGAGTTGAACAATTTAAATATTGTTTGCTCTATTTATAAAAACAAAAAGTGCTGTTTGCACTACTGATATTGCCATAATAAGTTATGAATTTCTATTATTCTTTTCTTGCAGACGAATATGTAATCGACTTTACTCCTGTAATTTATTTTTATATTTAAGTATTTATCAATATCACTTTTAAATTATTTTTTATCTATCTATCTACTCGTATATACATGTATATATATTTTTTTTTTTTTTTTTTTTATATATATATATATATATATATATATATATATATGTGTGTGTGTGTGTACTAAATATGACTTTTTAAATATCCAGCAAATTGAACAAATTTGAAAAAAATGCTCTTATATTTTAACCCACATCTTAGATTCCGCTATCATTAGCTTTTCTAAAAGTAATTATTTTTTTTTCTAAAAGAATTAGAGAATTATTGTTACATTTTTAGTGTTCTTTTCATCAAAATTCATTCAAAATTTTTCTTCTGTAAAACATATGCTTCAACATTTCTGCTACCTATTGTTTGCTGCTCTTTCAATGCGAAAAAAAAGGGAAAGGAAAAGAAAAAAAAGGGGGGGGGAGAAAACTTTGGAGAATGTATTTTTTTATACTATCTGAATGACATTTTAAAATCTAATAGAGGTACAGCTACGTTTCAAAGAAAAATTTCGAACCAAGAAGAATCTTTTAAGAACAAGCATCAACAATGGCGAGTTGTAGGTACAATTTGATTATGCCATGCATCGAGTTCTATTGAAGAGCTGCGGCAGTGTGATTTCATGTTTTTTGACGTTCGCCTCTTCAGCGAACGAAGTACAACAGCTATTTTTAAACATATTTTTGCCTTCTATACCAAAGAATTTTTTTTTGGAATTATTTGGAACAATGGATAGCAAGAAATTTTTATACATTCAGAAAGAAAAGCACATATAATGGATCTTATGTGTTATAAATTAATTTCCATTTAATAAGGGTGATAATAATTTTAAGTAAAGAAATATATTTGAAACTCTAGTTTGTAAAGAATTATTGTTTTTATTATAATAAAACATGCGAAATTTTTCGAATTGTACTTCGTTTGATTCTAGGAATGAGATGTTTATCTTATTTATACTCATGTCCAAAATTAAGGTCACTAACATATTTTTCGTCATAACTTTAAAATACCTCAAGTAAAACTGACAGAATTTGTATTTATACATTTTGAAGAATGGGTAGTAAAATATCAACCTTCAGTTAAGGAAAAAAAATGTTGTTTAGAATTAGTTTTTGCAGAACTACTGGATTGAGACCGTTCAGGCATATGAGATCATATTGGATTTTTGCCTGCAGTTTTGTGAATTAAAACATACAATTTAGTCTGTTTTCAGTGATAATGTGTT
This sequence comes from Trichonephila clavata, assembly GCA_019973975.1. Taxonomy (NCBI): domain Eukaryota; kingdom Metazoa; phylum Arthropoda; class Arachnida; order Araneae; family Nephilidae; genus Trichonephila; species Trichonephila clavata. The sequence goes on from BMAO01035035.1 coordinate 18,736, forward strand.
TTCATAATCATTTAGAGGATTCCTTGAGATGAAGAGCCGTTGGCAGGCTTGAAGTTGGCTAGCCCCAAGTGGAGGTGGCTCGATGTTTACAAGTAGAAACCGGAAGTGGTATCCGGGTTATGGAATCAATTTCAAACAAGTGACACTGTTACTAGGAGTGTCAGCAAAGTCGCCACAGAGCATCAACATCTGCACAGGATCGCTCTTTGGCTTTAAGAGCACGACGACATAGATAGACAATGGTTTCTTAGCTTTCTCGTAGCCTTGCTGCTGTGTCTAGAAGAATAATTCCTAGGCAAATGCTGTACAGCAGTCTTGCATAGACTGTCCTTTACGTTCGGCTTCCAGTCTGGTGCATCCCTTTCCCTGCATCCAGCAGGAAAGGCCGGATATTTAGGAGCCGAAAACATCAGTCGTGGACACCACAAGAATGGAGGCTTGTTCTTTTCAATTTTGAGCCGAAATATAACAAACAAAGGGATTCTCATCAAGTCATCATCTGGACAAAAAATGGAGCTCACTTTCATCCCTCCTACATAACACAAATCGACAGATTTGGTGACAGAGGAATGATTGTGTGCGGTAGCATAATGATGGGCAGTCTTACGTCACCGTACGTTTTCGATGCTGGTACTGTCAACTCACAGCGCTTTAGAAATACGATCCTGGAAGCCTATTGTGAGGTTTTTAAGGATGCTATGGGCCCAGACTACATTTTTATGAACGATGATGCGCGGCCGCACATAACTCACATTGTTGATTAATTTTATGAAGGAGCTGATATTAGCCGTATGGATTGACCCGTATTTGTGGCAACAATTTTATTGAATATTTTGGGATGGTCTAGGAAAAGCTCTTTTTCAACATATCTCCCCCCCCCCCCAGGAATTAAAAGTCCGGTTTTTAGAAAAATTGGCTTTGTTGCCACAAATACTTATTGACACCCTCATAAACAGTATAGTAGCTCGTTTTAGGCTTGTACATCAGTTATCAGTGGTCACACTCCATATTAGATAGACTTTTCCCGAGGTTAATGCTTTACCTCTGATTAATGATTTCACACTTTTTGATATGACTTGTATCTTAACTCACAATTAGAATCTTTTCCGTATTGTTATGTTGCTATATTCTTTCTGATTTTGTAATATGTATCTGTGCCTAATTTCGTGGCAACACAGTAAATAGTTCATCAGTTTTTACAGATTTTATGTTAGTGACCTTAATTTTGGACATGCATGTATGTTGAATCAAGTTTTGTTAAATTTGATATCAAATGATGACTGCTCGAATAAATATCTACCTGTACAGGGACCATTGCACATTAAATAAGTCGAGCCATACTTTGGCGTAGTGTGGAAGTTTGGAGAATGGTATGCAATCTCCGATATCATACTTGTGACTTGGCCGAAGTTTAAAATTACGAATTCCGTCTCCAATAGCTCTCGTGCGACTTTAAAGTGCGATGTTAAAACAATCAAATCAATTAAACATGAATGAGTTTCACCACCATATAAAATTGATTGATTTTCAACTATTTTTGTTGGCATTTACCACATGTTAAATATTTCATGTATGTTTTTATCACTAAGATTTTTAGATTTTTTAAAAATATGTTGAAATACTTTCAGAAATCAGGGGAAATCGGTACTCTATCAGAGAAGCCTTTCTTTCTTTCTTTTTTGTGTGCCTTTTTTTCAGACTAATGCATCTATTTTAGCACTCCGTTTTCCCGCTCAAATCAACGCATTTGTCTAAGCCAGTGTTTCTCAAAGAGGGGGCAACGTCCCACAAGGGGGAGATTTGATTCTCAAGTGAGGTAGTTCGAAAAAGGACTCATTTAGAGTACAAATTAGCGGTTAACTGAATGAGGATTTAGCGCCATAAATGATCTGCTGCTAAAAAGAGGAAATATGCCGAATATAACAAAGAGGTGAGACACGAGACTAACGTTATTCAAATTGGTACCCGACATAAAATCTGTTTGCAACAAACATCAAGTACAAGAGTCTCGCTAAGTTTTTTTTTATATTTCTGTTACAGTTTTCCATTCTAAGTTTTGAAAATTTAATTACTATAATAATAATAATTTTCTAGTAATTTCCTAAGGCTTCAAAGTTTCATTTATATATATATATATATATATATACACCGTATACATTCTTCGAATCTAAGCCGCACTTTTTTTCCAATGTTAATGCTGCTGAAAATCGGATGCGGCTTAAATTCGAAGGGAAAAAATTGTTGGATGGAGTATTTAGAGCAATTACAAGTACATGTATGTATTTAAAAGAGTTTATAATACTGATAAAATAACTAAATATTCACTTCTTATTAGTTATCATTTAAATTTATTTAAATTTTGTAAAATGGAATAACTCTATCAATAAACCCGTTTTGCATTTTTTAAAATTTTTCACAAAATTTTGTTGTGAATTAGGAATGCGACTTAGATTCGAATAAATACGGTATATAAGAGGTAGGTAGTTCAAACGCTGAAAACAATAAGTGTATATCTAAAGCTGGTTTGCAGCCAAACTAGCCAAACCGGGTGAGCATTGCTACAACAATGCAGACAAATCATGCTCTTTTTTTCAATTCCTACTATTAGTTCACTCTTTATTGGTTTCATTATAATAATAGTTAAACTTCTCTAGAAATTTCTTGCTTTCCCTATGGCCCAGAATATTTCAGGTGAAGGTTGACCGGCCGAAAAACTTTGTTTAAACCTCAATCCTGGTTCCTAAGGCCAGGAGTTTACTCTAGTACTCTAGTCGAGATGAACAAAATAAACAACATGGTAAATACTTGTAGAATAAAGTAATGCTAACAGTCTCATTGACAGATAAATAATTTCATTCTTAGATGTTTTCATGTGCTTTCCAAAGGATTATTAAACTCGAAATTTATTTAATTTTTTAGAATAAATAATTAATTACGAGAATATTTTTTTTAAAAAAAAGCTATAAACTGTATGCTTTTTAGAAATTTTCTAAATCTAATTGTACCTCAAGGAAAGATCTGTAGACAATTGACTATCTTTCTGTGTTAGAACTTCTAATAAGTTTTAAAATGACAAAAATAATTTTCTTCACAAAGCTCTTTCAAGAAATTTAGTCATTTCTGGAGAAGTTTTGGATTGCGAAAATACGAAAATTTATTGTAGAACACATTTTAGTGTCATTCACTTAGATATCAGACTTACGAAATAGAATTATTTCATGACGAATAGAATTTTCAAATATTTTTTTATTTCACCTAGAAAGGAATAATTCTGAGGATGCAAATTTAACCGCAGAACATTACTTCAAACTTTTGTCACGTACTGAAAACTGTGAAAGGAAATAAACTTTTATCTCCATGAAAGCCATATGTTTACAGATAAAAAAATAGTAAACACTCGCGTAAAAATGAAACAGCAAATTTAGCACAAAAGAACAGACACTCATGGTAGACCTAACACATCAGACGGTAATTTTGTATCAATCATCATGTTTAAATGGCCAAGTAACCAAAAAAAGAAGAAAAAATGTTACACAATATTTTTGGAAATTTTCATCATGCATAATTCAGTCGTCTTTATTATTAATCATTTAAAAAATGTAGGGAACATATTTGACATAGGTAAATTATCTAGTCACCGTTATCGCTTGGAAGTTCTGATATCAATAATTTTTCTTCATATTTAGTACCATATGGTAAATTCTTTCCACCAAGCAATGTATTGATTAGATAAAATTAAAATAAATTTATATGACTGCTTGTTTAGTAGCTTAAAACTTTTTAACCACGTTTTTTTACCAAGCGTTTTTTCTTATTCTTTTTTTTTCTTTAAAATTCTTATTACCCAAATTCTTAACATATAAAGCTTATTTAAGAATAATTAAAAAAATTATGTTGCTTAATAAACAATTATATTTAAATGCAAGTTATTAAAATATTACAGCATTTAAAAACATTCGTCTTATGTATACACTATTATCTACTAATGAATTTCCAGCTGTCTTGTAAAACAGCTGCCTTCCAAAATTGCATGCTTTGTATCTAGTGCATGTGTTTGTTTAGGAAAATGTGTTGCCCAGATTAGTACTTTGAGTCAACAATACACCCGGTAATTTTATTCATTTCATTTGTCCAGATAAAGGATTAGTACAAAGAGAGTTTGGATTATTTTTTTAGGTTTGAAAGTAATTTGCATACAATGTTTCCAAACTCGCAATTAGTGTAACACTTTGTAAACAGAAAAACTAAATGTACCGTATCTACTTGAACAAGTGCAAAATCTTTTGAAAGGCTACCATATTTACTTTGATGTAAATTTAAATTTTACTCAATGTAATTTCTCAAGGCAATAGGTACTATTTTTATATGACTAAAATTAAATTCATTTATCATAAATTACCTTCTAGTATTTGATAATATAGACGTTCTATTTTTACTGGACGTTGACTGAATTAGTAATTTTAAATACTGAAATAATAAATTCAAATTTTTAAATGTATTTTTAATTTTAAAAAATTTGTATTTTGATTAAAAATTATTCTTTCTATCACATCTTTGGCAAGACTGAATGCATGTCATTCCATTTTATTAATTTTATTGCGGTTTAAAGAATAATTTACTCATTGAAATTTGTGATATATTCACAGTTATGTGACGCAACACATTTTGCATTTTTTGCTGATAATTTTCTTTTCCAAAATTCTGCAAAAATATGCAACTTACAGTAATATCAAAACATGCCAATTATTCGAAACCGTTATATCAGTAATTTTTGTGTAACTTCTTAAAACTTTGATAAAATTCTGAGAAAATATTTACGCAAAGTCTACGAAAGTGTTCATTCTTTGTTATAAAAGAATAGGCCACAAATTCTTTATGATGTGTTACTTAAAATTATAGCTAAAATGATCTACCTACTCTGAAGATACCTTTTAATCAGAAGATATAATAGGGACATTTTGGGTTATAGAAAAAGTTGTAAAAATATTAAATATTTTAAAATACTTTTTAAATTGAAGTTATGTTGTGCGAAACAAATCGTTTTTCAGTTAGACAAGAAATTGATATTTACCTTTGTATTCAAAACTGCATTACACTGCATGAGGTCTGTCAGAAAGGCTTCTCCTATCTCTATGGCTGGAAGAAATTGAGTACTTAAACATGGTATGTATAAATTTACTTAACTATGATAAAATAATGAAAACTTTTAGTAAACATAGATAGGGTATACATCAGACAGGATGCACAAAATGTATTATTCTAATAATTTATAAATCACTTAAAAAGTCATTATGATACTTTCAATCTCATTAAAATTAATATTTAAATATGACAATCACTATCTGTTTATTAATTATTTAGGAAAATATCCTTCTTGTAATTTGAACAGTTCTATTTTATTATTGGAAATATTCTCTAAATCATTCATGATAAAATTCAATTATAGCTAAAATTAATTTTCTCTCAGAAATCAGTTGCTCGTTAATTATTTCCAGACCGTAAATATATCTATTCTTAATAAATTCCTTTATATTAAAGATAATGTTGTTAATGAATCTAAATATGCCTTAAAGAGAGATAAAACAAGGTAACGTATAAACGCTATCATATCCGTTTTCATCCAATACTTAGCTGAATATTTAGTGGAATAAATTAGAAACTGTATGGCTGATTAATTATAGAGATTAGAGTAGATTAGTAGAGATTAGCAGAAATATTTAAAAAAGGATAATTTATATATGTATATAAAAATATACGTAAAATATCTAAGTTTTTTTTTTAAATATCTGATATTACGATTTTTCCTAAATATCTTTTTGGGGTGAGATTGAATACGCTGGCGCTCAAAGCTAAGATAAATGACATATTTTCTACGAATAACGGAAAATACTGAAGACTCTAGAGTCAAGGATAGCAGTCTTAAGTTTCAAATATATGAATATATATGTACCTATTGGCGGTGTATATATAGAAAAACAGGCCTTACACCCTCGCATGGCTACTGTCAGCTCATGTCATTTTTTCCCCCATACATGTCTCTAAATGTATTAATTTTTTTGTTTTGTTTTTGCGACGCACGGGGAAATTTAACGGAAAATAACCGTAATGAGTAAGTACCAGCTTATGGATCATGGAATAAGGTGACAGACCCTGAGAGAAAAAATCAACTTGGTTTGTCGCAAATGCTGATTCCTAGAACGTAGAATGTTCAATGAGGCACATGATCTCATAAGAGATCTTAATCTCCTATCTTCAAAGTTGGTTGTTGACTTTACTGATTAATTTGCTACAATGGATTTGAGATATTTATTAAAGAGATGTGGTTGATCTCTTTTCAAATAGTTTATTCCACTTAAAATATATAACAAATATCGCTAACATAGAGCGAATGACCCTTTCAGCCGCGTCCAGTAATTTGTTCGTACCACTGGCCGTTACAAAAGTACACAGCTTAAAATTTAAATAGCGCCATCTAGTGGCATACATGCACCCTAACATACTCTCCCCATCAAGAAATTATTCTTGATGTAGAGGAAGTTGACAAAGTTTATTAATTGGTCTTTTAAATAGACCTACCTTTAACAGTTTTAAGAGTTACTACTCTTACCACACCATCCTTACCTGGATGCGTTTCAATTATTTTACCTAAAGGCCAGGTTGTTGGAGGAATATTATCCTCTTTAACAATTACAATTTCTCCAACTTTAAAGTTATTGTTAGGATATTTCCATTTAGTACTGTTTTGTAAATTACTTAAGTAATCAACTTTCCACTTCCTCCAAAAACCTAATTTCATTTTTTGGTCAATATCCCAACGGAAACGAAGCGAAAGTTTATCAACATTGGAATGCTCAGGGGAAGAGGTAATAACCTCACCTATGAGAAAATGAAAAGGAGTTAAAATATTTAAACTATCTGGATCATTGTCACTATCTAAAGAGACTAGAGGCCTTGAGTTCAAAATTGCCTCTACTTGTGTTAACAAAGTGCTGAACTCTTCAAAAGTTAAATTTGTGTTACCAATGACCCTTTTCAAATAGTTTATTCCACTTAAAATATATAACAAATATCGCTAACATAGAGCGAATGGCCCTTTCAGCCGCGTCCAGTAATTTGTTCGTACCACTGGCCGTTACAAAAGTACACAGCTTATAATTTAAATAGCGCCATCTAGTGGCATACATGCACCCTAACTGATGTAAAAAGATTCTTTTATAAGGGATGAAACAGTAGGATTATCTCTTTCTAGCTCCAACCCCACTTGAAACAAGCAGCGAGTAGCTAAATACGGTGCTGATGCTGTACCATATGTAACAGTACACAGTTTATATTCCCGTATGGGAGAGTCCTTTGATTCTCTCCACGCAATAAGCTGTAAATTTTGATCTTCCCGATCAACTAGTATCTGCCTATACATCTGTTGGACGTCGGCTGAAAAGGCAATTTCATTTAATCTGAATTTCACTAAAATCGTGAAGAGATCAGGCTGTAACATTTTACCTATTCCCGAAATTGAATTGAGAGAATTTCCATTAGAAGGTTTGTGACGGGTGCTTACGCGTTTCACTAACCTTCTCTTATAAACTTTTAAATTGTATTTATTTTGACCAATCCCCACTGAGAGCTGGAAGTGTGACTTATGTAAATAAAATAGTTTCGTGTTTAGCGAGTTCGAAAGAGATATAAAAGGGAGAAATGAAATGAAGAAAAGGATGACTAAGCGGTTTTGAGAGAGGATGACTAAGCGGTTTGATAGAGTAGAACTCCGTGTTTGGGATTAAAAAGTAAACTACGTCGTTGTCCAAGAAGGTGTTTTTAACCGTCTAGCTTAATGAAGTGAAATTTGAAGATTATTTAAGGCGGATCAGAAGTTATTGAAGATATCCTAGATTACAGCCATGTTATAAATTCTACTTGTTCCAGGTTACTTCTGAAGAAGATTTCAGGTCTGTAACTTTTGTGGCTTAAATTTAAATGTGTAGTTTGATTGTACGTGTTATTTCCCCTCGTGATATCAGTTAGTATTCCGTCGTCCATAATTGAATGCTGATAATACTCCATGATAATTTATTGTTCTTAAAGTTGATTATTAATTGTAGAATTGTGTCTTAAAGAAATAATAAATAAGTGATTTATTATTTGACTAGTCTTTAATTATGAATACTACATATCCTAACATAGATAATATGCAAAGGGGTAGTGGGAGACTACGACACTGGCGCCCAAACGAAATACCGGAATTAAGAGCAGGTGCAGGATTTAGAGTTTTGCCGGAGTTATTTTTTTCGGGTAAAGAAAATGTGTTTGAGTTTTTAAATAATACTGATGATAATATAGCTTACTATGAAATACCGGCGAATCTATCGTGGTGCATATTTAAAAGGTCATTTAGTTGGGAGAGCGTTAGACTGGTTCCAAGTGATAGGGTTCGAGTGTGTAAATGAAGAAGCGACTGCATTTGCAACACTTAAAAGAAATTGTCAGATAGTTTCCGGTAATACGGAATAAATCAGAGCTAGAAGCTCAGTTTTTTTCGTCAAAACAAAGGAGAGGTCAAGCCCCGTCAGACTTTATTTTTCAAATGTTAAAATTACATAAAAACTTGGAATTAAATTATGATGAGATAAAGTTGATTGATCACATGTAATGCGACTAGAACCCCAAATAATGGATATTTAGAAGTTCGAAACCCACAACGAAAACTCAATTGATAGAGTTGGGTAGATCGGTATGAGGAACGTCATAACTGCAGGGAAAATCAGGGTTCGAGTAATAATTTTGCTAGACGAAGTTGGGATGTGAGTAGGAATCCTGAGGAAAGAAGGAATAATAGAAAACTGGAGAGATACTGGGGTCGGAAATAGTCAAAATGATCAAAGAGGACTAGGCAGGGGTGCGAATAATTTTTCTCCGTCGTAATTATCAAAATCAAGGATTCGAGGGTGGAAATCGATACAATCAGTCACATCAGAGAACAGACCGGTATCAGAACCGTAGGATGGAGGTTAGGAAGGGTCCTAATGATGATTCAGCAAAACAGAATTGGAGGCGTGTTGATTGCAACAGCGAAAGGCAAAGAAATGCCAATTTAAACTTTCAAAGAGATCGTAATGAGGCAAATCCTCCTAATAGAATTAGACTTAATTCATTGAGATTATCACCAGTTGAACTTCCGTATGTGCCGATTTTGTTGAATGATACTTTTTTAAAAGCGCTCTGGGATACAGGTGCGGAAAAGTCATTTATTTCAGAAAAAACGTACCGGTCGTATTTTTCTTTCTGTCCTTTTAAAAAAATCGTTAGATGAAGTAGTTACAGCTCAAGGGTCACAGTGCAGAAATTTAGGCACAGTTGAGCTGAAAATTAAAAATAAGAGAAATTTTCGCAGTTATGGAAATTTCATGTGATTGCTGAGATGCAATATCCCATGCATCCTGGGTGTTGATTTCATGTCATACGCGAAAATTAGTTTTGAATTTCCTGTCTAAATCGTTAATCATTCCGGATTCGAAAAACGGAAAAAGTGGCAATTTTGGACGAACCGGTTCAAATAGATTTATCTACACTAAGTTAAATCAAACAAAAGCAAGAATTGCAGATTTTGTTTTAAAGAATTTCATGGGCTGTTTTCGCTTAAGCCTGGTCTAACACATGTATTTTGTCATGAAATTGACACGGGGATAGTCCTCCTGTTTTTTCGAGACCGTATCGCTATGACAGGGTCAAACAGGGTATAATCGACTACCATGTTCAGAAGATGTTGGGGTGATGGAACCAATAGTTCCAACAACATCGCCCTACGCGTCTCCAGTTGTTTTATGTCGGAAGAAAAACGGGTTGCCGTTAGATGACCCCAGAAGCTTATAGTTTGCAATAGATTATAGGAAAGTTAAATGCGTCACGAGATATCCGCGATATCCGCTACCAATAATTGATGATTTGATCACTAATATTCCGCACACCGAAATTATGACATCACTTGATTTACCGCCAGCGGATACTTTCAGATGGCAGTAGACCCCAAAGATGTGCATAAGACGGCGTTTGTTACAAAAAATGGTACTTTTGCATTTACTCGCATGCCATTTGGCCTTTCGGGGGCAGCTCCAAATTTTCAAAGGGCCATTGAGATGATCCTCAGGCCAGTCCTCGGCCGTTTTGCTCACTGTTATATGGATGACGTGATAATCGCGTCTCCATCTTTTGAAAGCCATGTAGAACATTTACGGGAAGTATTCAGATTATTGCAGGAGGCTGGTTTGACATTGAATCGCGAGAAATGTCATTTCGCGAGGGAACAATTACGTTATTTGGGTTTAGTTATTAATAAAGAAGGAGTTAAAACAGATGAGGAAAAGTTAAAAGCAATTATTGAAATGAAACCTCCGAAAACGGCAAAACAAATAGCAAAATTTTTAGGAATGACGGGTTGGTATCAAAAGTTTATTAAAAACTACGCAGACATGTGTGAACCCTTATATAATTTAAAACGAAAGAACTCTAAGTTCCATTGGTCGGAATCAGCGCAAGAAGCCTTTGATCGTATTAAGAAAGCACTGACAGAAGCTCCAGTGTTACAATTACCAGATTTTTCCCAGCCGTTTGAACTCTATACGGATGCGAGCTCAGTGGGGGTAGGAGCAGTATTGACACAGAATAATAGGCCTATAGCGTTTGCATCGAGAACTTTAAACCGAGCAGAAAGGAATTATACTGTGACGGAACGTGAATGTTTAGCTGTCATATGGGCATTAAATAAATATCGCACGTATTTCGGATCCTTGCCGGTTAAAGTGATAACAGACCATGCTGCACTTACCAAATTAACAAAGGGAAAGAATTTGTCATCTAGAATGATAAGGTGGACGCTTAAGTTGGCGAATTTTAATGTAGAATGGGAACATCGCCCAGGTACGCAAAATTTAGTGGCTGATATGTTGTCCAGAAACCCGTTAGAAAGTAATGAGGAACCAAAAGTGTCTTGTGCGGTGATTAGATCGTTAGTATTATCT
>BMAO01035035.1:34968-145952 GCA_019973975.1 Trichonephila clavata
TTAACATATATTTGTCAAGAAAAGTGCACTTCTAACCCATAATTGCTTTTTTTTGCTATCAATGAGCAAATATCAACGTTAATAGCACAATGAAAAACAAACAGGCCATTTCATTTAGACTCTCAATATATACTTTTTGATCAACAAGCAATTTATTTTTTGGAACAAACTAAATGTCAAGGGTATATTTCTGCAATAAACGCCTTCGCAGAAAAAGTAATATCGTAATTTATTATACTCTTTCTCAAAAAATTAATAATAAAGTAGAATATTATTTTTAAGTGTATCAGATAAAAATGAAATCGCATATAAAGTGTTTTTTTCTGTTTAGAATCAAATTCAGGGATTTTTATATTCTTTCAATTTTACTGGAGTTCAGTAGACACAACTCAAAAAAGCAATCATATATTAGAAAAAAAAGTTATTTTAAGCTCGAAATTTAATTGCTTTTCCCTCTAATTTAAAGCACTTGAAAAATAGAGCTGTGTTTTATAAAATATCAAAAATCCGTGAAAAAAGTAATGATATTTCTATCATAAAGTTAGCTCCGGTATTTTTCCTTTTTCGGTAAATTCCCTTTTTTTAATTAGCCTAAAATTTTAGTAATTTATGCAAATGTAAATATATTTTAAACTATCCGAAATGAGAAATAAATTACCTAAAACTTCTTACATATCTTTTACTTCTGTATTAGCCAATTTATTAATTTTGTGTAGGTTAATACTGCGTGCACAACTGAAGATAATGCCATTAACGCGTTAAAGAAAGTGTATAGCATAATTATTTTTAATAAATAACAGTAAAAAACGAATGTTAACTAGTAATTAAGCGTAATATAGTCGCAACATTAACTAGTCAATTGCGTATTTTAATGCATTAAAAGAAACAGTAATACGAAAAAAAAAATTTCCAAAAAGGAATTTATTTTATCGATTTTTTAATCATAGTAACAGCTGTTCTACGCTAAAAACTATTACTATATCAAGATTATAGGCGGATTTATCAATAAATAACAGTTATCAAACCATCAATGAAATGAATATAGACTGAATGGTATTGTTCACAAATACAATTTTTCAATGGTTTTGCAGATAAAATCGGAAGGTGACAAATTTATTTTCAAAAGTGTCTCCTTATTATCGAATTCAAAGCTTTTTTTTGTATAAATGGTATCGGTTATGTTAAACTTTGAATTGTGTTTTGGTTCAGTTCTTATAACAAGAGAATAAAAATTTTACATCAACAAATTTCACAGCCAAGATTTGATTTATTCACCAATTTCTCTAAGTATTTTTTTCCTTTTTTTACTTGAAGTAAATAATACATAAGAAGTTCAACCTAAGTAAATTCAAGAAAACTAAAAACTTTGCTTGAGGCCATTTAATCTAAAATATTACGAGAAATATAGCAGCTCTATCTTTCATTACTGACATGTCGGTTCACTTTTAGATTTATAAAGCTATCCAAAAAGAAAAATTGCTCCACTATTTTCATAAGATGAACGAATATGCGCGACGAAAACCACATTCGAATATAAACTTCAGAGCGTAATAGATACTTTTATATTTAAAAAAAATCAAGTTCTTGAAAGCTTTTTTCGAATTCTGTTAAAGACACGATTGGTTTCTTAAAGCGGAATATGATATATGCTTGTGTAATAATTACTATAATAAAAATTAATTTCGCCAGTAAAGATAATGGATTATTTTGAATCTCATCACATGAATAAAATTCATTACAAATAAGAATTGTGGTTATTTTTTATGAGATAAAACAAGGGTAAAACAAAAAGAATATTTACTTTATGAAAAATTAATAAATATATGCAATTTTTATCCAACGATTTTCTTTCTTTTTGGTATTTTATGTAGTAATTTAAAATACTATTCAACGTTATTTAATTATTTATTCTTTTGAATCCTAACTCCCACACATCTTACAAAATCTAATTATTTCATTTTCTTAAAGCAAATATCAAAGTATCATGTTAAATGAACATCTGAGAAATTTTTTTTTAGATTTGAAGCGAAGTATTGGATTGAAATATACGTTGGGTTAAATTGAAATTAATTTCTTTTTCTACCGAGCATAAAATACCCGTATTGCATTAGAATATTAAAAATCTAATAATTGTTTTCCTTTAATATCATTTTCGTTTGCAACTGCTTTCATTCGTCAAAGTCATTTATCATTTTATTTTTATTTTTTACTTGCCTTATCTTGTGTATTTAACGGTTTTCATAAACTCAAATTACTTTTGCAAGCGTTATGGTAAATGTTGTAATGCTAATCTGAATTTTAAAAAATCACAGATTAACATGCTTAGCAAAGAAAAAAATATTAATTTAACTGTTAAAAAAATGGAATATTTATTGAAAAATTGTAGCCTTTTTGGATTCCAAGTTGAATTAAATTTCTTCTTTTCTTCTTTTTCAAGATGAAATTAAATAAAAAAATATACAGAAATGCAAAATTAATATGTAATATTTCGTATATATACAAAATGCAAAAATTATATCATTTTATAAACATTTGATATACGTGTATATTCAAACTATTCAATTGTCAAAAGTTTTTATCAAAGATTTGCATTTAAACAATGAAAAAATTATTTATTAACAGAATAACACAAAAATATGATTTTTATTACGTGTTACTTATGATGCAGATGCTAGAAATATTAAAAATAAAAATAACGTTTATCACATTGTCATTTATATCCTAAAATCTCCGCGGTTACGATTAGGTATTTCATATTTTTTAACCATTATTTTAGTTTCAAAAGAACTCAGTGCATTAATTATTTAGCTTTATATACATTGAATAATGCTATTAACAAATACTTGAGTGAGAATCTTATTTAGTAAAGCTTAAAGTAATTTGTATGAAAAAATCATATTTAATAATATTAATTTATTCATTATTTATTGACAGTTTTAAGAAGCACTTCATAAATAACTTCTGTAATGAGAGTTTGATTTCTAAAATCACAGGTATAAAAAGATTTCCATCAGAACATTGCAAATAATTGAAAATAAGCTACAAATTATTGTGGTACTTTTGTTGTTTATTTATTTTTGGTTTCAAAAAATTCAGGAATAACATTTTACTTGAAATAAATGTATTATTATAATTAATTAAAACACCGTTCTAATTTTATCGTTTTTAAAATTATGAGCCATTTTTTAGCTTATTATATCAAAATTTTTAATATGTGTATGATAACTAAAACGTTACCAAAATTTATTTCTAACCTTACTTGAATGATTGAAATACAGTCGGAGCTCTATTTTACGAACCACTATTTTGCGAATTTCTCTATTTTCCGCACTTTTTTCTGGAACCAAGAACATTTTACAATTGAAAGATGAATCTCTATACAACGAATTTTTTACACAACGAAGTTTTTTTCGGGATTTAGCAACTTCGATAAATAAAGGTTCGATTGTATTTTAATATAAAAAAAGAGCTTTTACATGATGCAATAATTTTGTTGATTTACGTTTTAAAAATGATTCATTAAGGAAGACATAAATATAAATCTATTTCTTATTAAAAAAAACTATATTTCAAAGCTATTAATTATTAGCAGGTTTTTAGCGATAATATACAAGCACCAAATTATATAAATTTATTCGTGAACAAGCATTAGATATTACGTAAAAAGTTTACTTTTTTAGAATTTCATCTCTTGTAAAATTAAATTAGGAATCATATCTAAGTTTCGCTCGTTTCTCAGTCTATTTTTAAAAACTTATTTTAATAACTATGAATAAATTATATAATATTAAAGAAAATTATGTTAAAACTGGAAGGCATAAGTAATCACAAAATAAAACAACTTAAAAGAGAAATAGTTTGTCAATCATTGGAAATGCCGTTTTTAAAAATAAAATCTCAGGGAAATATTGAATGAATCCAAACAAAAAAGAAATCTAAATAAGTACTTACAACAAATATACTTCAGTATAGGATCATTGCTTTCAGTATGCCCCAACATACAAGGGGCAATTAATACCCACGTTATTAGAACAGTAATATATTCTTTCACTCTAACTGTAACGGAAAACATCATGCAACATAGAAATTCAAGAAACACGTTCTACTTCATTCAAAAGTAACAATTAGGAGCACGTGTATTCTTAATAGTTCCGATTCTAACTTCTCTCACGCCGTATAAACACAACATCCGAATTCGCGCGAATCTATTTCAGCGGGATCGGACCTAGTTTGTTCTACTGCAGATGGGCAACTGTGACAAGACTCAACATAAGCACTTTCGCATTCGTCTTTTTGATGTGTATATAGATATTTATTTGTTTATACGTCTGACGTGACGCGTTGAAGTTGTGGGTGTCTTTTGCGTGACAGGTGTGTGGCACAAAAGTTCTCTTTTTATGATAAACACATGTCTTCGTCATTTCAAATTAGATGGCAGGAGGGACAAAAGTTGCACAAGATCCTCCTGGATCATCTGACCTTTAAAAAAGATGGGAGCTATCGACAATTATGTCTACGTAATTCGTGCACCTGTGTGACATTTAACCAAGAACAAAGATTTCCGATGTGAAGAGGCGGGTTTCTATCTAGTTTGTACGAAAACGTTCTTTTAAAAGTTCTTTTCTGAACTAATATCTATTGCAGGATATAGAGATGTATCAGTATTCAAAATCGAGATGCGTCATTGTTTTTAGGATCTGTTAGATGACAAAGCCTTTTAAAACCAGTCCTTTGGATTATACATATACATCCCTTTTCCGTGTTTAAATCTATGCGATGCATTTGTTACTGCAATAAATCAGTTGCAAGAAATGTTAAAAAAAGTGTAAATAGGTCTGTTTTAATCGCTTAAATATATGTCTTTATGGCGAAAGAAATTAAATAAGCAATAATTTGGAGTCGTTTTCCTTAAACAGCCACATCGTTGTTAATTATTGTACTATTTTTTAAAATTAACTCTTTAGTCACACTAGGAAGTTAGTAGTAATAATAAGTTGATTAGATTAACTAATTACTTCCGTTACTGGTAATTAATATAATTCGCTTAGTAGTTTCAAAATAACATTTCAAATTTCAAAGAAATATTGTTTTTTAAGCCCTTAAATTTTTTTTCTGCTTTTTATCGATAGAAAGATAGCATTTTATTTAGAGTAGTGTTCTGCTCATTTCAAACAGCTATTTAGCTCTGGATTTCTCATTAAATATTTCGTGTTCCAGACTAATAATAATCCAAAAAACTAATTTGGTTTTCTTAAAAAATTTCTTTTGATTTCTTCTTAATCAGAAATAGTTATGAACTGACATAAACAATATGTATAAAAAATAATAAATACACAGCTAAGTTATGTTTGCTACACAAAAGCAAGTCTTAACTGCAGAAGTAGAGAGTAGTTTTTACTAACGTACAAGGATCTAAATCTCATAAAATAGCGTAGTGTTATAATATAAAAAAATTTGTCTGCATCCTGTGAACTTGACTGAAATATATATGTCAATTCAAGAAGGTCGTGCAATTCCACAAACCAAGTTTCACTTTAGAAAAGACATTGGAATATAATTTACGATTAAGATCTATGTGTTTATCAACTGTTTTAAATATTTTTCTGAAAATGCATGTAATTTGAAAAACTGGAAAAATCACTATGAAGTTACTTTGAAATTATTACTCGAAAATAAGAAACGTAGAAACAAAGTACTGGTATATTCCTTGTTAGTGCGTTTTAGTTCAACTTGTAAACAAAAATTGCCAATACCTTTCGAAAATAAAAATTTGCTGTGTAACCAATTTCTTAATTTTTCTGTTATTTCTAAAAGAAAAAAGTGTTAAAAATATTCGAAAATAATTAAGTTCTTAATAATTATAACCAAGCCTGAAATTAGTACGTAAAATTATTTTACCAAATACACATAATTATTTTAAGAAATGCATAATATTTTTATCAAAAAAAATTCATCAAAACTAATAATTCTCATGCTTAGATATGTTCCAAAAATTTTAATACAAAGGGAAAAAAAATTTGATAGTTTTTTTTGTGAAGAACGAAATAATTTATCTGAGAGTTTCTTAAACTTTGTTGAATTATGCAAATGTGTACCATATGGTAGCTGCATTCAAATATCGCCGATTGGATACTTTTATCAACGATACGCTAAATATGGACAGATAAAAGCTTACCCGCTAGCTATAACTAATTTTACTGAATTACTGCTAAAAACTGGAAATGGCTACAGTTGGCGATATTTTCTTGCGGTTGGAAGTAATATTTGGCCAGTTATCGCGGTACCCGCAGCAAATCAAAGATCACCTGGAGTTGTGCGTTATATTGTAACTACGCCATGAATTTTTTTTAAACGGAACGCTATTATTTAAAAATAAACTATTTCCTGTTTAAACGTAGGGAGAGTCAAAAGGAAATAGATATATTTTTGTATGTATGAAACTATAACTTAAAAGGAGAATTACGTTACTTACTATAAATATAGTTTTTTTTATTTGCTTATTAAATAATAAAGTAAAAGTTTACATCAACAAATAGGAACCCAAAATTGATTTATTTACCGAATTTTTAAAGATTCTTTTCTTTTTTCGTAAATTATAAAAAAATAACATGATTTGTAACAGTGCTGAATTCAAGATATCTTTAGGCATTTTTTGAAGGCATTTAATATCATAAGACCTTGAAAAACCTAATAGACCTATATTTCATTATTGACAATGTAACAAGTTTTTCATAACAAGTATACAGATACAAAGATTTATAACAGTGACAAATGTAAGAAAAATTTTTAGGCGTTGTTAGAAGGCGTTTAATCTCGAAGTTTTCGTGAAATCTAATAGCCTTTTTTTCATTATTAACAACGTTGTAATCTTAGGATTAATAACGCAAAAGGAAGACAAAAATAGTTCCATTATTATTATAAAATGAACAGAAATTGCGATCACTGAAATAGCTCAGTATGATCTTCATTTTTTTTCAATGCATAAGAAATCTGGAATGCGTACGAAAATCCATTAATAATGTAAATGATTTTCCTAAAGTAATGTTAAAAATATTTTTGTGTAATGATGTTTATAAACAAATGTCGTGATCTATACACATACAGATTATTGAAATATATTAGGATTATGAATTAGAATGGAAAAACAGAGTATATATTTTTTTTATCTGAAGTGTTATTAATATGCATTAAAAACCAACTTTTAATCTTCTTACGTCTCAAAAATTATTTCATGCAAAAATTAAAACTTAGTAACTTTTTTTAACATTTTTAAAGTTTTTTTTTACGAATGTGTGGATGCTACATTTATTAAATTTCATTAAAATGAAGAAGTTATTAGTTTTGACTCTAAAATAGTTCTTTAGGGGTCTTTTATTAGCAATAATTAAAAACTTTTTGTCACAATAATTTTTTTTTATCTTAAGGATTTTTTTTTCTTTCGGAAACAGTGATATTTAAAGTAATTAACGGTTGCTTAGATCATATTATTAAATGTATTCAAAAAAGAGAAAAAATAAATGTTGTAAGACATTATTTCAAAATTTAAGAAAATGAAAATTTTAAAGTATTTAAATTGATTTGAAAAATTGAGCATGTTTTTGAAAATTAGACTCTTTGTTGAATTTTAAAAATTATTTTTTACTTATATCCCCAAAAAACATGAATAGCTTAAAAATGTTAACTCTCTCTAAAAAAACTTAGAGGATAGAAAATACTTCTATGGACTAAATTTTAAAAAAAGTCTGGGAAACACCAATTTTTTTGTCCGTAAAGTGGTGTTTTACGATTGATAAAACTCAGAAAAATTCAGAAATCTACGAGACTAATTGGATATTAAATCTAAAATATTTTTAATAGGGCTGCGCCTTGGTATTTTTAACCTTTACAGACCTAGTACATTCCCCAGGAGCTGGTATCACTTTTTAACGCGGCACCATATAGGCGATACCAATTACCGCAAGTAATTTTTACCTCCAGTTTCCTCTCCAAAGGGAGGCACCTGAGCTCTGACAATGAGAACATGTACTAGGATTTAAATATGGGGGAGGGGGAACCAAGCTTCTCAACTAATACACTACGAAAAATATGATGAAAAAATACCGATATTTTTGTCTCACTTTGGGATATACTATGTAGACTGAAAAATCATTCTATTCATCTAAAATAAAATTTTTCGTCATGAATTTAATCTGAAAGTTAAAAAAAAATATTGGAACAGAATAACTAATGCTTTTTTTTTTATCGTTTATACATTTTACAGATACAAAATTTATATCGATTATACTACATACGAACAGGTACGTCACAAAATTATGTCCTCTCAAAACACTGATTCTTAATAAAAGGAATGTTATTGAAATTTTAAAGAAGGTGTATGAAATTAAACAAGCCTTTAGCTTTAATTTAATCACAAAAAAAAACTAGATCGAATATTTTTTTAGTGACAATGAATTATCAAAACCGTAATGTTACATAAATGCAAGATAGTGACTTGTCTAATAATGCATACAATTTCGCTTACTTTCTGAATTTAACTGTAACCTAACCACCAGGGTCGTCTTAATGCATGGGACAACTGCGCCCAGGTCCAGGGCCTAAGCCGTAATGGACGCCTCATCTCGTTCTTGATCATAATTCGAATAAATTCAACAGTCAAATGTTATTTCCGGTTGTATCCATCGAAAAACTGGGAATTTCGGACTATATGTCAAATGGCTACATGTTATGACCGTCGTCGATGTACAGAGACCATTCACCATCATTACTCATTCTATCAAACGGCAGCAGTCGGTCGAGCAGGTTTGTGTGATTGTAAATCAACCATATTTATTTGTCTCGGATTAATGTTTGTATGAGTATTTGACGACGTATATATGCAATGTACTGCCTACTTTTAAGGGTCATAGTTGGGGCCTATATTTGAGCAGGGACCCACGGCCTTCTTTTTAGTAGGGGCCTAGGGCTTCAAGAAGTCCCTGCTAACCACCTGTAATGGCTTAAATTATGGGTAGGGGACAACAGACAGTCAGTCAAAATTGAATTTAATTCTTTGAATAATTAGTGATACGCTCCATGTGGAAATGAACCCTCTTCATGAAAAATTTAGTTATTTAACTGAAATAATAGTCTAAACGTAAAGTAAATAAAACTCTTAATCATTCTTAGGAAATAACTATTCAGAAACAGAACAGAATTGTATGGAACGGAGAAAAATCTGTCCACAATAAAACATCAGCTCGCCATAGCAAGAAAACTTTTAAGCTGGCAACGAAAAAATACTAGTCGCCTAGTAAAATAGCCTGGCAGTCAAGTGAACAAGGATCTGATGTAATTGCGTGGCGAAATCCAATGTTTGTGTTAGTATTCATTTTAAAAGAATGAAACAATATTTTAAATATAAATCATATTAAATTTTAGAATCAAATGCAGGTCATGTAAAGAAATGTTTGGACTTTTTTTTAAAAAATTAAATTCCAGCTGCAGTACTTTTTTTACAAATTTCTGAGATGTTCGATTACTTTTGGAAACCATTATATATTATTTGTATTTTTTTCCCCAAGCATTTGCTATAAGACGTACCAAATTACTGACTAAAAGTGAATTTATTGATCAAAAGGAACTTATTTTTCGACATATTTTTTCCATTTATATAAAATTTTAAGCAAACTCGTGATGTTCTTACTTAAAAACAACACTTCTAATTGTAAATGCTGCTTCATGAAATATTTATCATACTAGTAAGCCAGTTCGTCAGACAGTTGAGATGTTCAATTTAAAAACATGAGCACCGACTTCCGATTGATTTACTGTAAATTATTCCACTCAAAAAGGAAATAGTAACTTTAAAAAAATGCACTTAGCTGTATACAAAATGCTAATAGTTCTCTGTATTTGGTAAAAAAAAATGATAATGCTCCTACAACTTAAAAATTCAAAAGTAAATTTTGCTAAAGAATCGATGTACCATTATGGATTATTGTAACAAAGTCTATAAAACATCTTCTATATTCAAATTTGAACGGATTACATGAAAAGGAAGGCATGTCATGCATTATTTATATAGTAGAATCTTAAAAATTTCGAATTTGTTGGAATTTACTTTACATGATTTGGATTTCTTTTGGCGGTTTCTCTTTGAAAAATGTAGTTACATTTACATATTTCTTGATTATACCGAACTAAGAAAATGTCTCTGTGTATATTATTTGTGATGTAAACTAGACGATGACCTTAAAAATAACTACTGGGAACCAATTGAATTTCTAAGTAGGTTAATGGTCTGCTACTGGCGTTGGCATCCTATGGCACGTGTGCCAGTTTTGGCACGTGGTACAGTTTTTATTGGCCCTCTACTCAGCTCTTCAAATTTGTCAATTTTTATATGGATGAAAATTTATTAGTTTCAAATGGAACTTATTGAACCCTAACCTTCAGAATTATGGAAAGCAAAAAGTACTGAATTACGAAAAAATCTGGACGATAACTTTTACAATAAATTGACAGCTGTTCTAAATTGATGGACATTGCTGGAGAGATTTACCATAAAATCTGGTGTTTATATAACGCGCACTCTTAAAACAAAAAATTGGATCGAATTTAGGGGGGGGGGGCGCGTTATACGCGGGTATGAAAATGAGAGCTTTAAAAATAAAATACAGAAAAGATATGAGCAAAAAAAAAAAAGTTTTTCTTCTTCCTATATCAATACGTTTATTTACCAGAAATGACATTTCTTATGAACTTAAAGAGTTGTAGTTCTAGAAATATATTAATTTTCCTAAAGCTTTTGACATAATATCTTGAAAAAAAAAATGACTTCATAACATAAAAATATTACACTCGTATATTTCAGGAATCTTTGTAAAAAAGGGGTGCATGTGTTATACGGCGAATATACCAAATAATCAAAAAATACACGTTGAAAGTATAGGGCGTGTTAGATGTCGGTGAACGCTATACACCGGATTTTACGGTAATTGTTTGGAGAAAATTGTATTAACAGTTCTTTTCGGTTTAGGTTCTACACATCTGTGTGAACAATATCCTTTATATAAAAGACATTGAGTCCATAAGAAAGTTGTTTAATAACTGAACATTCAGAATCACGTCAAAAGTCACAAATTATACCTCTGATATAGCAATGGGAAATAGAGAGTTACAAGGATAAGATAGTAAAAATATTTATTTTTTATTTAACTATATTGAAGCAATGTTGTTTATTTCTTATTTTTGAGCAAATATGTGTGTGTGTGTGTGTGTTTCAAAGATACATAATATATAACAATTTACAATTACAAAATACACAACAATTACAATGTACAATTTTAATTTTTTATTTATGTTGATGTAATAGTTATATTTTACGTTGTTTATGTTTATTCCAATATAAATATCTTTTAATGACGCACAGTAAAAATATTTAATAAGACCCTAAATCTATATATTCTTGATTCCTATTCCCTAATCTGATTACATTGTCGCAAGAATCGAATTGTTTCTAATATTCCCTACTGCGTGGCATCCTGAATCATATTAGCAGATTGGTTTGGCACAGCAAAGGTTATAAGGTTGCCCTTGGTCTATTATATCAAAAAAGTGAATATTTATATAACTTATTAATACTTGTTAACTTTTATGAATATTTATTTTAATTAAAAACCACTAAAACTAAAGTACGATGATTTCAGATTAATGAAAACATTATAGTAATAAAAAGTAATTAATTTATATATAGCAATAATTTTTTATACTATTTTATGTTACATAATCACAATCAAACTATAAATCTTATTCTTAATTATTATTCAATTTAACGGGATTGAAAATATCAAAATGTGATAAATACAATAATATTTTTTTTAATCAGATAACTTCCCGGAGTAAAAACTTATTCATAAAATTGAATTCGCTGATTTCAGCTGTTAATTAATCTCGTAAATATGGAATATATATTTTTTATTTTTGTTTATTAAAGCTCCAAGACACTCAATTAAGAACTTTCATAATTTCAAACTAATGTATTTTTCTTTATTTAGAGCATAAATATACATAATATTGTGAAACCTGATTTTTTTGTGACAATTTAAACTTTTTTTCTGAAAAACAAAGCACTTTTACTAAAATGTTGGTATCTGTACCCTATTTTAATTAAAAATAACAGCTTTACTCATAGTACTGATTACGTTATTACATACCTTAAGGAAAACTCATTTTCAATATTTTGCAGATATTCAACAGGTTAATCATGCATTAAAAATTAAATGAAACAGTTAAAGCATTTTAACAATTTATATTTTAATAAGGAAATGTAATCCCGTACAAATTTAAGTTGTAAGAAGCAAAAAAAAACAAAAAAAATCACAATGCGTAGGCTTAATTGTCCAGTCTATTAGCCAAATGCATTGGCTGACCCTTATGCAAGCTGCTACCCTACTGAGCATGGATTGGACGAGTGTCCTCCTGCGTGATTGCTTCTCATACATGCTCCGTTTGGCGTTGTAGATCAAAGACGGTCGCCTAAACGTACCGAATATGGTAAAAATCTGGCGATAGTGTGGGCCATGAAAATGGTTGAGAAGCCAAAAACCAAGAAGCAGAAAAGTGTGCCTCGTAAGGTCGGTCTTTTTCCTTTTGAAATGTTAGCTCAGGTGTACATGAAAAGAAGTATAATACAACGGGGCATGGAATTTCATCAATGTTCCGCCGTGCTGTAAGAATTGTGGCAAATGAAATAACACCCCATACCACAACTCATGACTGTCAGACTGAGAGGTTGACGACAATTAAGTGAGTATTCCATCTCTGCCCTGGAAATTTTCAGAAACAGGCTTAATTTTAAGTGAGACTCATTGCTGAAAATAATTAAATCACGGGTTTCCAGGTTAAATGCTCCCGAAGGCATTGTAAACGCGCCTAGAATTGTGCAAAGGTGAAGACAGTCGATGCAAAGATCTCAGCCCAGTTCACTGAGTAGCTTATCGATGGTCTTTGTTATCACAATGGTGTGGTTATTTGTCGGTGGTTGATAAGAACGCTTCGTGGACTGTGTGAGCGAATTGAAAAAATCAATCTTTCTCACCATCTGCCGTCAATTTTAATCGATCACTACCTTCTTGACGCTCTGTTACGGCTATGGTTTCTCCATTCATGTCAAATTCGTCGAATGGTAGCTTCGTTCCAACCCAGATGTCAAACGAATATGACAATTTGACGACAAGGCTTCATTTGGTCTAATTACGTGTCCTCTCACAAAAGGTAACATTTGTTCGTGTACGCAAATCCGTCTATGTCTGTTAAACGTGGATCGAAAGAAACGTATTCCATGAAAGTTATCCCTTAGCATTGTGTACTTCATGGAACAACAATATGCACAATGTTTATTGTTATTGTTATTAAGTCGTTAAAGGATATTGAAGAAAAACTTATATTCGTAAATTTTATGCGCTTTGAAAAATTTCATCAATAAATAGATAAATAATTATAAATAAAAATAAATAAATAAATAGAATAACTAAAGCAGAATTTATTAATTCATTTGCATTCATGTTATAATTATAAAACTGGAATTAAACATATTTTTCTTCATTCCATTTTATTTATTTTATTTGACCAAAACACATTTCATTTTCCAGCAAGCATTTACTTTATCACTTGACTTAATAAATTAATATCATGCCGTTGCTGTTGCGTGTGTGTGTTTTAATGAAATAATTTGAATTCTTAATTAATTTACATCTAAAAAAAACTCTTTTGTTTTACTTAACAGAAATTTTAAACAATATTTAGAGGAAAGGACTGAATTGAACAAACTAAAAGAGTTTATTATAATTTTTACTTTTTTATTTCGAAATGTGAGTAATTCATTGTTCTTACTTATCATAAAAACTAAACTCAGTGGCGAAACAGCCTATGAGGAACAAGGCCTACTGTGGTCATCTCAGTTTTCACGACCTCGGGCACTGAATTGCATGAGTAGACGTTCCGGTCAGGTGGTCAGCAGTGGCGTAACTGAGAATAGTAGGGCCCGTCTGAAAATTTGGATTTTGGGCTCCAAGCTGGATCTTACAAAGGGTACGTATTTGGTGTCAGTCAGACCTTGAGCCCCTTAGAACCCTGCACCCCGCAGTATGAGGCTTGCAGGGGTGTGCGTTGCGCCACTGGTAGTCAGTTTCTGACGCGAAACCCTCAGTATTTAGTTCCCAAGCAAGCTTGGTACTCATTCATTGACCCACTGAATGGTTCAGGTTAGAATCTCAGGCCTATGGCGTGGAAGCGTGATACCACTCAGCCATTGGGCTTTTTTCCTTAACATATTAAATACAAATAATAATTATCGTGCTTAGATATTGTTATTGGGATTATAACTACGAGGAGTGATCAGGAAAAAAGGTTACAAGCTACAGCATTCGAAAACTACAGATGGTGGAAAAATTTTGTTTCCCCAGACTGGAGACAAATGGTGCTACTTGTCATACAGTTGGTTTGCGGATAGGTAGGGAAAGTTCCCAGACGGTTCAGGGTGATTGAAATGGCAAGAGCTTAGGAAATTGGTCTCGTTTGGAAGTGCGAGCCGTGATTCGATTTTTATGGGCAAAGAATGTGTCCGCATCTGGCATTCACAGTCAAACAGTGGAAGTTAATGGGGAAGAAGCAATGAGTAGACATGTAGCGAATTAATGTCACTCTTTTCAATCACACAGACAGGAAGCCTAAAACCACAATAGGGCAGGGAGCGGCCAGCCAAGTTCTTCAACGACAGAAATCAACACGGCACGAACTGAAGGAATGATTCAAAATGATCGACGGGTAACTCTGAGTGAAATCTGTTCAGAGCTAGGACTAACTTAGGTAGCGTGCAGCATATCGTTTCTGATGTGCTGCAATATTCCAAGACAGTACTATGAAAATATCCGCTGAGACCTGGCTCAATGAACATGGACCTTATTTCTACCAAGACGGGTTAAGCAAGTTGGTTCTGCGTTCTGATCAATGCCTAAATAGACTTGGTGATTATGTCGAAATGTGATGGCGTATGCCTTTTAATTCCCTTTAGTATTTTCTGCTAATTGTTAATAAATATTTTTTTGTTCGACTTGTAACCTTTTTTATGATCATCCCTCGTATTTCGTACAATTTTTATGTAACACAAATTTGATTTATTGATCGGATTGGCTTGTTAATATAAATATGAAATAACAAAAAAGAGTAATTGTGTAATTAAAAGAAAAACAGACACTTCAGTTTCAAAAATAATTCGAAAACGTTATTGGGCAAAGACATTATTCAACATGACAAGTGAGCATTTCAAAATATTTCTTATTTATGAAGAACTTTCACGATTTCTTATTTACGAAAGTATTCTTTTATGATTGATATGTGTATAATAAAGTTTCAAAGAAAAAAATGTAAAACATGAACATTTAACTGTCACTTGTCGTTCCTGTTTTTAATATTTCAGTAAAAGGTTATATAAAGTTTGTTTATAAATTTCTTTTCGACAAGCACCATTTGTTCCCGAACACGTCACAGAATTTGTTGTTTAAGGAACTATAAAATTTATTTCATAAGCAACATGTCTAAGAAACATCAGTGTTAGTTTTTGCATTTTCGTACAGAATTTTAAATCTAAGTACTAAAAAGAACACTTAAAGTATTACAGCTGAATGTAAAGAGCATGCAATGAAATCCAGAAGTATCAAGATAAATGTTAAATATTTCTTAAAGAAGAATAGTCAAATTAACTTCGTGCTTATTCTTGAAAAAACTGGATATGTTCCTTCAAAAACTCAGTTATTGAAACCGCATATATTAAATGCAAGATTAAAAGAGATATATCTTAATTTTCACAACAGTTAATTTCTTCTTAACACAATAAATTAAATTAAATGCTCCGGTATTTTTTAAAACGTCTAATTTACCTTAGAGGCAGTGTATTTTTTTTAAAAAAAAGAATCCATAAATTTTTTAAAAAGCACTGATGAATTAAGCGTTAAGGTATAAATATCATGTGGGGTGTTAATTAAAAAAATTGTAAGAATTTCTCTTTGAAAAAAATTACATAACTGAAATATTTTGCTATGCAGTGATCAACATAAGAAAATTTGTGGAAATAGGCATACAAAATGCAATAAATTACATTTAAGAAACATGTAGAATAGTCTTATTTTAAAATAAAAATAATACGGAACATTTAAATTTGTTCGAACCCTAGTGGTGGAGTGGTAGCGTATCACGCCACATGTCCAGGGTTCGAACCCAGGGCTGAGCAAGGTGGACTCAGCCTTTCATGCCTTCAGTGGGTCGATAAATGAGTATTAAACTTGCTTGTGTGGGTAGTTTCAGACTGACCACCTAAACGAAACATTTGCTCGGGCACCTCAGAGCCTAAGGTCACGCAAACTGAGACGGGCACAGTAGGCCTTGGCTCTTTACGGGCTGTAGTGCCGCTGAGTTTAGTTTAGTTTTGTATAAATTTGTTCACTCTGTTTTTCAAACATTAAAAAGTAAAAAAAGCTTTTGCATCAACGAATATATATATTTAAAAGATAAAAAATATGCCTGGATCCACACAAAGCTATTTTAGGAAGGAAAATATAATCATGACTTACAGCTTGTTACTAATCATTCAAAAAAATTCAATTAGATGGACACAGGGCCGTACCTTAACTGGAAAAAAATGTGCATAATCTAGTTTTGCAAGCGGTAATTACTTTTTGTTATCCGAAATATAATAGTCCCACCCAGGAGCAATAATCTCATTAGCGTTTTATATATCACTCAATTTCATCAGTGGCCTAACTAAGAATACTAGAGTTTCCCTGCAAATTTAGGTTTTTGGCCCCAAGCCGAAATATGACATGGTACCAGTCAAGCTTTGGGCTCCTATAATACCTGCCCGCCCCACAATGCGGGGCGGGGCGTACGTTACACCACTGACTTTCATTGAACTTATAGTAAGATATTGTGTAAAGGGGTGGGTTGGGGTCACTTTTTTAAAAAACCTTTTATTTCCTTTAGGGAAGTGGTGTCATTTTTCTTATGCGCTGTTTGAGCATAAGAAAATCTTTGGTATATCTAGGGATAAACGTACAACAATTTGATAATCCTTGTTGGAATTTCTTGATTTTCTTATATTACATTTTTTTTATATCCATAGAAAATAGAGTGAGATTCCAATATAGAAAATAATTTTTTATTTTTAAAATGCGAACCAATAGTTTATTGGTAACTCAATATTTTTTGGATTATACAAGGGGTGATCAAATGAAAAGGTACGAAACGACATAAAAATGAAACAGTTAAATATTTGCATATTCCGCCAAGGGAGAATGTAGCGAGACATCTCGGGATGCCATTGGAGACTCTGACTGGGATCGGATCATGCGCGGGTGCCCGCATGCGCAGGAGAGAGCAAAGGCTCTTATAAAAAGCGGCATCCAAATGATGCGAGCACAGAATTACTCGAGCACAGAAAAAGCATTAACTCCGATGTGTACTGTGAGACACTCCGACGCCTACGCAGGTCCATCAAGAACAAAAGACCGGGGCTGCTCACGGAGGGTGTGGTTCTGCTCCATGATAACGCGCGTCCACACGTCTCCAGAGTCACACAAATGGAACTGGACAAATTCCAATGGGAGACGTTGGACCATCCGTCCTACAGTCCGGACATGTCACCCTGCGATTTCCATGTGTTTGGTCCACTGAAGAAACACCTGAAAGGAAAGCGCTTCAACTCGGACGACGTACTCAAGGACACTGTGAAGGACTGGGTCTCGTCACAGCCACAGGAATTCTGGGAACAAGGAATCCTGCGGCTTGTTCATCAGTGGGATCGTTGTGCTCAGGCCTATGGTGTATATTTTGAATAAAGTCTATATTTGTACCCACCGTGTCGTTTCGTACCTTTTCATTTGATCACCCCTTGTAGCTACTGTGACTATTTTTTAAAGAATGAACGATCCAAGCTTGTACTTTTTTACAATTCTTCTGATTTGTGCATGCATTTTTTGTAAAAGTTATCATAATGTGATTCTTCTTCATCTTATGCATGCATTTTTTTGTAAAATTTTTCATAATCTGATTATTTTTTGATGGTTGTGAAACTATTATGAAAATATGGAATATTTATAGAATTGAAATGGTGCTTCTGAAATGAACCTCAAGGAAGAAAAAATATACGACTATGTTTCTAAAAGCGAAAAATAATCGTTATATTTTTTAAATTTAATAATTATTTTACAACAATTCGAGCAATAAATGTATTAAATTGAATAAAAAATGTGGAGGACAACGTATCACATAACATATATTACTTTTTCTTGTTTTCTTTATTTTTATCGGACATTTATTTCAATACCGCACCTGAATGTACTTTGGTCTGAGAAATTTCAATGTCATACTCCCTTACGTATATTCATATTTTTACTAATGGAGTAATTTTTATATCTAAACTGAATCTTAAAAACTGTCCAAAGAATATTTTAGTGTGAATTTGTTAACTATTCAATTAAAAGCTGCTTTCGATGTTGTCAAAATAGCGAAAAACATAAATGGATTCCATATTTTATATTAACAAGTTTTAAAGTTACTTTAAATCTCATTCAATCACGAAGAAAAAAATATCTTTATTTAATGCAGTCAGAACCAGAATTCAAAAATGTAGTTTTAATTCTTCATTGTTAATAAAATTCGTTGTATATTTATCATTTATTAAACTACTTTCATCAACATATCTATCACTGGAGAATAAATAACCTTTAAGAGTACAATAAAAATCATATTTTCTGGGTGTGTGGATAATTTTCACTAGCAATTTCTTTTTTTACTGTTTGCATCATACCTAAAAACGCTTTGCTAAGAATATTATTTTTATACTGGATTCGGTTGTAGATTTCCTTGCGAATGCGCCAGATGGAAAATTCTGCAGATTATATGCACGTATATATTTTAGCAGTGGTTTAACGGAAAATATTAGGGGCTCCCTATAAAGTCAGGTTTGGGGCCCCAAATAGTTAAAAACGTACTTGGCGTCAGTTAGGTTTGAGGCCCCCTAGAATCCTAGGCACCCTCGCGATGCGGGAGGTTCGGGGGTGTGCGTTACTCCAGTGTATTTCAGCAAAATAATGCAAGACCGCATGTTGGCGGTATTGTACGGACCTTCTTTGATACAGAAAATGTTCCAGATCTCTCACGCGGTAACTACAGTTAATGAATTGTGGCCATGTTTTGAAGCTGCATGTATAGCTATATCAATAGATGCCATCTAATCTCTGTGTTTCACTTTATGCCCACGTGTATAAGAGCTGTTATTGTGGCTAGAGGTTTTTATGGGTACTAACTTTTCAGGATCAATGCTTCTAAATTTCTTGAAAATTTAAGCACTTGTTACTTTCAGTATAATACATACGCCCAGTAAACATCATAGTGTTGTTTACATTTCTTAATATGGTAGCAATTTTAATGACCCGTAGGGTATATTAAGAAATCAATTAAAACAAATGCTCGAATGTTTGCAAAAGTGAAATAATATTCTGTACGTATCGGTCGCTAGCATATTTACAATTAAAATTTTAAAAGTTTTAACTGAACTATATGGGAGGTGTATAAACATTTGTCTTTGAATTACAGAACTATTTGGAACTTGTTGTGGAAGATTATGATGGTTCTTGCAAAAAATTCTGTTTCTGTGTGTGTTAATGAACATGAAAACTTCGTCCACGCATTAAACGATAATTTCTCGTTAAAAGTAGTTCTCATTCTTGTTGACATACTGCTAGACGCCGTCTAGTAACAAAAAATTATAAGTTAGTATATAATGAATTTACATCCCTTCTACCCTGTGACCTGGCTCAAGATGTAGAAGGAACTGAATAATCATACGACATGATTAATTCCAATTATTTTATTTATCACTATAATCAACTCAGACACAAACAACACTTTAAACAAGATAATTCGAATCAGTAATAGAGCAAGAGGGAGACGAAATTGCGTTGGAGAGAATATATTCAATCATGCAGCTCTACCTTTAGTATAACTTTATACAGAGCTTACGTATTTAATGACCGCACTATTAGTTTAACCTTCTAAACATCGACTTAATTTAAGATCACAGTACCTGAACTCTTGCAGACTTCTATTTACTTTAAGTTGACTTTAACACTTCCCGCTAACTAATCTAATCACTTTCTTAATATCCCAACTTCTGGCTTCTTACTTTGTTTACGTATACGTTTCACTGCCAAATAACTTCACTTCTAATCCATTTACAATTCACTAACCCTCAAACTCGCGAATAAAGAATATGTATATTAAACTTAATTTGCATATCACGTTTTCTGCCTTTTGGAGAAGATTGGTTGAAAAGGCTGGCCCAAAAGAATTTCTCAGAGGGTTAGTGGAAGGACGCGTATAGATCCGTCACAAGTACACATTATTATTTAAAAGACTTACTGAAGATTTTTCATTAAAATAATGGAATGTTATTTTTTTTTTTTGACCACCTGGTGAAAAAAATGAATGCAATAGCATACTTTATTTTTTCACGTTATTTTAAACATGATTAGAGAATG
The DNA here is from genome assembly GCA_019973975.1 of Trichonephila clavata. Lineage (NCBI taxonomy): Eukaryota > Metazoa > Arthropoda > Arachnida > Araneae > Nephilidae > Trichonephila > Trichonephila clavata. Next base: position 55,542 of record BMAO01035035.1, read on the forward strand.
CTTGTACGTTAAGTTAAATTTTATGGAGCAACAACGGTATTTGAAAATGTATAATTAATAGCTTTTTTTCTGTTTAAACGGAGTAAAAATTCATCATCCAGGTTTCATTTTACATATATACTGCGTTCGATACGTTTCGTCTCCGTGTTATGTCTGCGTTCGGCGTAGTCCAATCAGATCATGGTTTTGATCATATCTATGAGAGTGTGGAGTTGATTCTTAACTACAGACGAGAAAGTATGATTGCTTTTGTTTTGCCTCGAAAAAATTTGAAAATATTCGTGCGCAATTAATAGCACTTGGGTGCACAAATTATGCCAAAAACCCTTAATTGTTGAGTTTAACATAAATACAGTCCACTCTATTTATTTTATAATTTGATGACTTTAAAATTTCTCTGACATACTGTTATGTAGTTTAATGACTTTCAAATTTACGAAAGACTACTTAAATAACGAACAGGTCAGGCTCTTTTGAAGTAAATTTAAATTTTACTGTGGAATTCTTTATTAAATACAATATATTTCTTTTTAACATGAAGCATATTTCTTTTTAACATGAATAGCAAGAACTACAATAGCTGAAAGTTCACACAAATAAAGAATACAGGAATGCAAATCCGTAGTCATAACATCGCATATGGCAAATGAAACACACATGCTCTGCTAACTTCTTAACACTGAACTTTACTCCACTGCAATGTCTTTGTATACGCTGTGAAGCCATTTCAAAAATATCTCTTCAAATAATCAACCTAGATGCTTATAGATTTGTCTCGTACATCTTTTCTTTAGTCATCAAATTCGAGGATTTATGGATTTTTGGCGACTCAAAATATGCAGCCAACTCTGTGTCATTAAGATTCCTCTACCTGTTATTGACTAGATTCGCTGTTATTGGAATACAGCATTATTGACTATAGCCCTTTGCCTGCAAACTAGCTTTTTGGACACAATACCCTCCCGGCAGAGACGAGGGAAAAGTCCAAATTTTCCGTAACAATATGAAGCTAAATATGTAGCATCGACTATCTTTATTAGATTTGGGAAAACATCTGCATGGTCATCTTCAAATAAAGGCTTTAGCAAATATTCTACATCTGTTACCTTAGGGATCGGTATTCGAAAAGACAACGATATTATTTTCCCTTTCATATTCACCACAAATGATAGTAAATACCTCAGAATAATACCCCAATGATATGCATTTTTCTTTTCTTTTTTAAATTTCTAAGCCCAAAACACAAACTCTCCTTCTATTTCAGACGAAAAATATTCTTGATTACACCCGATGTATTTAATAAAAATACAAGATGAAATAAACAAAGTTTAATTTGTTAAAAGGTAAAAAAAGAAGAAAGAAAGCAAAAAAGAATAGTCAAATTTTGCATATAAAACATAACTAAAATCTTTTGCAAAGTTAATAAATTATGTTTTGTATGCAAAATTTGAGAAATATTTTAAAGTTTTTGAAATAGTAAACTAAAGAACTTAATTTCTCCAAATTGTGCATACATAATTTTTGTAGGCAGTTTTTTTGTTTTTTTTTGTTTTGTTTTGGAGGAGGGAATATGTTTTAAATGAGCAGAAATATGTATACGAAGATAAAAACAGACAAAAAAAAAAACCCCACTTATATAGCAAAAGAATAAAGAAAACTAGAAAAATAAGAATTACTGCAAGAAATGTAATTTAAATGTAGAAAAATTACTAAATTTAAGAAAATCTAAAATTAAGAAAATTAAGAAATTTAATAATACATTTTTAAAAAGAATATATATAAATCGGTTAAAATTATTAATCATCGCATTTTATTCACTAATTTGAATTAATAATACGTAAATTACATTAAAATGGAATAATGATGGAACATGCACATTCATCATTTTAGGAATCAGCGTCTTTAGCCAGTTAACTGTGATTGACGAGTATACTCGTCATGGAGAAGTTGCAAGAATTTGTATATTGACGAGTATACTCGTCATCCGTTAAAAGTAGGGATCATTGGCAATTTAAATTGTAATTTTTCAAGGGAAAAAATATATTCTCAAATTTCAAGATGCTTAGAACATTTTGAGGTCAGGCCAGAATAAAACAAATAAATAAATAAAATATGAAAAAATTGAGATGAACTTATGCGTCACCGTATGCATCGGCTGAAATAGAGTATAGTTCGCATAATGAATTTATTTATGTGTAATGATAATGTTTTTTAGATGTTAGCCTAAAAGGGGTAAAGGCAAAAGTCGGAAAGCTGACTTTTAATAAATAGGGTTCCTTCAGTTATGGTCAACTATGGGACAAATGTGCTTTACGCTGACCAAGTGCTGAGCCCATTGTTAGCTGTTGGCTTGAAGTTACCTAGCTATCGACTGGTGTAAATGCCAGATGTTTGATGTTACAACCATGTGCTGACATTAAATGACCTAATGTCCTGTTGCCTAAGGAACAGTTATTGTATTGGAGTTGGAAAGGCAAGGATGCTTTATGGTAAGAGGATTGTGATCAACCCTACAGCACATACTCCAGAACATCCTTAGTGTCAAGCCAGGTTGTGATGGATCTATACGTGGCTCTACTAACCCCTTGGGAATTCTCCTGGGGAAAAAAATTTATCAACCAAATTTTACCGAGTAAGGAAGCGTGATTATGCACATTAAGTATATTATATAAATTCTGTATTCGAGTTTGATAAGTTGGCAAGTTAGTTGTCGAGTTAGTTGGTTAGTTGAAGAGTGAAGTATTGTGGAATGATTAAGTGCATTTGGAGTTTATTGATGGAAGATTACTGAGAGAGGATCAATCGACGGTGATTAAATCCAGATAATGATCGCTTTCAAGGTTCAAGTGTAGGATTCAACTTCAAAAAGTGCAGGTATCGTGATCCTTATTTAAATAGAAGTTAGCTTATTAGTGTGTGACGTAGTTTATATTGAGCGTGTTTAAGCTATCGTGGAATCAGTTGAAGGTCCTTATTATTATCCCCAAGCAATTGAGTCTCACCTCTGCGCTGTACTATCTGATATGTTATCTTAATTAGATTGTTATTGTGTCTGCTTGACATTTTGGTGACAATAAAATAATTAATGTGAATCATGTCTGTTGGTTATTCAGTTTCTCCCACACACCTAGCCGGGTCTGAGGGTAGGCAAGGGGTTTCAGAGGGAAGCAGGAACCGACCGGCATTACAAGGTAGAAAATATTTTATAGGTAAAGAAGGAAGTAAATCAGTGTTTTTAGGTCTCTCAGCCCGGGAATTTTATAGGTCACCAAAATTCATAGATATCCATAAAAACCGACGATCGTCCCCATGAACCCGCGATCATGCTAATTTACTTTATAATCCGTACATAGACCCCCCCCCCCCTACTATTAGTAATAAAAGTGACAATTTTATGAAATATACCCATCTTTTTTATTCATTATTTTAACAACAACACTTACTCTGAGATTGACGAGTATACTCGTCATCGCTCGATTTCAGTAACACACATTGCTGCAAGCTCTCAAAGGGGGCGCCACAGTTAACTGGTTAAAATACTTTGCTTTCAGTTAATATTGTTGTTTCCATTTTCGATTCCTGATCAATATTTTTAAATTTAATTTTCTAAAATTACGCGCGAGAAGTGGTAATAAAGTACTTCAGAAAAAACTTCCAATACTAGATATATGATCATTGAGGATGTCAATGAATCGTGTGAATATGTGTTTGAAATTGGTACTTTAATGTTTGTGAATATGTGTTTGAAATTGGTACTTTAATGTTTGTGAATATGTGTTTGAAATTTGTACTTTAATGCTTGTCAATGCTTAGATATTTTTTAAAAATAAATTTAAATGAACGAAAAAGAATATTTTAATACGAATTACAAAACCACTTTTAAATTAAATCTTAAACTGCTTGCAATCTCTGTCGTTTTTAATTAGTTGAAGTATTTTTTACCGGAGAATCTTAGTTGAAGTTCTTATGTTAGAGTTCAGAATTAATATAATACCATTTGCTTTCAATTGTAGATTTCAGTTATAAGGTCAGGTGAAAAAGTCTTTAACCCAGGATGTTTTAGTCTTGCTAAATCAAACAGTATTCTTATATAAGAACTAAAATTAGATTTCCTAACTGTTCACTCCAAAATTTAACTGATATTAACTTAAATTTATCTAGTTATGAGTTGAGCATTTCTTATGGGAATTATTTTACTTTTGCCAGTTATGTTCCACTTGACGAAATTTAAAAATACCTGTATATGGCACATGCAACTGAACAAAAACTTATCTTACAAAATAAATGAAGTTCAAGAAAATCAATGTTGTTAAAAAACATGCATTTTACCTTTTTAAATTCTTGTTTTTCCAAAATATATATGTATAGGAAAATATATTTTTCAAAATATGTCAGTAATATTCTACTTAACTGGACTATACAACATCCATTTTTATTAAATAAATAAACTGCAGCTGTTTGTAGTTCATTTGTTAATTGTATAAGAGCTAGGTTTCGTTTCCTTTCATTACACACGTATATAATCTTCTACATACCATCTAATTTAAAGCGTAACAATACGCAAAAGTAGAACAACAGTTGGCCACAGTCGAATAGCGATAGTAGTTCATTAGCAAACTATTAGTCTTTGGAACTAATTTCTTAGGGTTAAACACAGTATTAGGTGCCAAACTTCTCTTATATTTACCTATTTCACTGAGAAGAAAAAAGAATAGTGTATCAAAAGTTTACTTGTAAGATTAAAAATAATTTCTAAAAATATAAAACCTAAATATTTAGACTGATATCTATCTACTCAGAATAAGAAAAAAAACCAGAAAAATTCTAAATAAATTGAAATTTATAAATGAAAAATATGTTCAGTAAAATATTGAGCAAACATATCAAAAAGGCTCTGCAAAAAATGACTGTCACAGGAAGGCATAAAAGTTTTAAAAAAATGTTTAACAATATTTAAAAGAAATATTTTAAATTTCACATAAAAAATATGAAAACTATATAAAAATTCAAAAACTTTTTATTTCACTGGGGAAAAAAAGATGTGAACAGTTTTAAAAAAAATAGCTCGCATAAACTAAACAAATTTAAGGAAAATAAAAAAAGTGAGAATTAAAAAATCAAAATAATATAAATAATAATAATAAGTCAAGGAAATTCATAAATAAGAAAACAAATTATAATAATAAATTTTAAAACCATGTATAATTAATAATAGTGAGCTTATTACAAATGTATGCACAAAGAAATATAGTCGAATAATCATGTGATCTAAACAGCAACTAATAAGTTTTTTAATATTATTAACTTTGTCACTATTTTTACAAACCAAAAAAATTTTTTACTTTGTAAATAATCAAGAATAATATTTCTATAAATAGAAATACGAATATCACTATTCAAAAAAAGGTACTACAGAAACTCGTTCGCACTTTATGGAAACGATTTCTCGTTTGTTTTTGAGAAAAGCTTTGGCAACTTCAGGCTAATCGTCTGCTAAGGTTTACTTCTGATTGGAATGTAAAATAAAAGAATTATTTTAAAAATGGCTCCTAAAAATGATATATAGCTCGAAGGTTACGTAAATTGAGCTTTCTGAGGAGAATTATTCATATTGTAACGTCGGCTCAAGTGTAGTATAAGGGGGGCCCTTTCGATATGGCGATTTTTCTTTGGATTTGGCGAGATTTACATTGTTATTATGGTGAGATTATGAATTCATTTAGGCTTCCGGGCACCTGTCCCTAAGTGAAGTAACTTGGCGATCGATTTTGGTCGCCAAAAAAAAAATTAACATTGCCAAGGGCTATGCCCCCTACGCTACACTTTAACCTGTAACGTCGATCGGGGTTCGATGTTTTTATGCAAATCTGTCGCAAAGTTCTTCGGGAGCAGGGACGTCTCGAGGCCCTGGGCCCAGACACAAAAGTATGGGCCATACTCTTTGGCTCCTACACAAATATAGGCCCCACCTATGATCCTGCCAAGTAAACAGTACATAGCATACTTTGTCAAATACTCGTTCAAACTGTAACCCGAAACAAATAAATGTGCATAATTTACAATCGCACAAACCAGGTAGATTGATTGCGGTTTTTGACTGAATGAGTAATGATGGCGCATGAGGGTAGATAAATGGCCTATACTTGGACGATGGTTGTCAAAGTAGCCTGTTGACATATCGTCCGAAATTCCCAGTTTTTTTGAGAATGCAACCAGAAATAACATTTGTGTGTGATCGTTAAAATTATTCGAATCATGATCTTATAAAGACTGAGTCCAGACCCCTTCAGGCTGAGGCCCAGTTGGCCCATGCCTTAAGACGTCCCTGTTCAGGAGCGATGAAAATTAAATTGTCAGGAAAAAAATTCTTGAAATAAGGATACACAGCAAAATTCACAGAATAAATCTCAGGTCTTCACAACTTCAACTGCGCTCAGACACAACTATCAGTGTCTAAAATAATTATTCACAAATAATAGCGCTCTTCCTTCTAAACAGCCGAAGTAATCACTAATCGCTGGTTGACTCTTCAACGGTCAAAGCAATACTACTAATCTCTAGTCAAAACAATACTAACTAAGTTTCGGAAAGCTGCTCCCTATGTGTATAGGAATAGAGGATCTTTCGAGAAAAATCCACTTGCGTCATACATTGTGATATTAGTAGATTTCTCCACTAAGTTCCAGAAGAATCCATAGGGTCAAGAACTCGCCAACATGGTCGCCAAAAATGATTCCAACCTGGCTCTATCGCCAAGATTTCGCCAAGTTTCCATTGAATCGCCATTTTTATGTAAGGAACGGCGTTGCTTCCGAATATTACAATTTTAACATACAATAAATATAATATAGAGTAATATAAACGTATTACACAACCAAACATAAATTATTTACACTATTTTAAGTATTCTTTACACAGAATTCGTAACAGTATCCACAAATGAAAACGCGGTGTAAAAATCTCGATGATTGCATTTGAATCAAAGATGTTTATAATATATTAAATTTGAAAGGTAAAAAGCGTCTAGCAGTAAGTAAAAATTGAAACATGATCACGCAACTTCATTCCAAGACTGTTCAAAAGCAGGCAACTATCAAGAAAGTGAAGTCTCTGAACCTAAAAGAAAATCCGCCGACTGAAAGATTCAGTGCATCGAACCTAGGAATGTCTTCCATCACTGTAATAAAAATCATTCATAAAGATCTAAAGTTTAAAAAGATGTTGAAACTTAAAGAGTTCGTCTCCATTTTCAAAACATATTGCTGAAAGAAAAACACATATCGTAGAAAATTATGTAGAAAACACCTAGCGGCTGAAAATTGGAAATTTGTGGTAATACTCGATGAGGCATGGATATATTTAAGTGACTATTAAAAGAAGATCAATTTTCTATTGCTCAACTGATGGGAATGACCGTACGAAATATGTACAGTAAAGTTTCTAAAAAGATTCATGATAGTTGCAGGATTTTCTAACAACGGCAAATAAAAAATAAAAAAAGTCTCAAGTAAAGCCAAAATTAATTCACTATACTATCAGCTGAATTTTTTAGAACCCATTTTTGAAGAAGAAATTCCAACTTTATATAGAAAGGACATTGGCAAAGTTGAGTTTCATATGGACAAAGCATCTAATCACACGTCTAAGTCAACAGCCACTTATTTATAAAAAAAAACAATCAGAAACAGGAATAAATTTATCCCATTTGATGAAATACGAGTAAAATCACCATAACCTTCTGTAATGGACCTTTGTGCTTTCGGTTTATTAAAGCAAGCCTTAGGAAAACGGCATCTAAGAACACTGAACGGACTTTAAGAAACGGTTCAAGAAGAATGGAATAAAATTTGCATGACTGTACTAGAGCTATTGTCAAGAATCATGGCAATCAGATATAAACAAATTTCCACAAAAATATGGTATGTACTGATAAAAATTAACTATCAAAATCGTTTTCATAAAATACGAACGACCTTCTGTATAAAAATATTAAAACTAAAGGCTTCCCTAATGTCAAAAATATTACTATTCGATTTATCATCTATAATATGCAGAGGTGTATTAAAATAATCTGTAGTAAAGGGGCTATTGTTTGTTTTAATAAGGTTCAGAAATTTAGAGTAAAAATCAGTATTATAAGAATTAAGATATACTACGTGACATTGAAATTGAAAAACAAAGGAGAGGAATGGCTAGAAAATTATGCAGATTTCAGATTCACCTTACGAAATAACGCAAATAATGGGAAATGTTCACCTCTCCAACACACATTGAGTAGAATATAATGGAAAGAACTTGCAGAACTGGCACTATCCGAGCTTTTATTCCACCAGGGAAATCATTGTTAAAATTTATTTCCTGCGGACAGATAGATGGTAATAGGATTGAGAAGGGCAGTTTGGTCCATACGTCAAATCACAGCTGTCATCTTTCTAGAAGGATCCACATTCACTAGCTAAGGCAAAGATGGTTGGAACCGGGAAATAAATCAAGGACAGTGGAGCACACGGGTTTAGATCCCCCATAGCACGTAAATTTTTTTCGATCGATGATAATCCTATGTATATAGTACATAAAATTTAATTAAGTATTTGTAATTACAATTTATTTTACTAATTACTGCTAGTTATTAATTCAATAATTTATTTTTTACGTGTTTTTTCCCCAAAATCGACAAAATCAAAAGAATGCGTTTAGCGTCGTATTGAGGTATGATACGAGAATGATGAACTTTTGATCCTTTTCTCCTTGAAAATTTTTTGTTCGTGCCATTGGTCAAGGAAATGATAAAAAAGATGGATCGATGCTCTGCAGACAAATGGTAGTGACAATTCAAGCAACTATTGTCACTTTTTCCACTAGACTTGTTGTTTGGTCACTAGTGACCTGCATTCATGGCGTCCGTTAAGAAGACTACCATTGACTCCACAGCGTAGACGACACCGTTTGCAATGATGATGGGCTGTGTAAATCATGGGTATCCATTTTTTTTTTATCAAAACGAAAATAAATATAGGAAAGTATCTCAATATATATATAATTTTTAATTAACACAACTTAAGAAATAAAAATTATTTCAATACTAATGATTCAAGTATATATGTTACCGGCAAAGTATGAAATCTCCGGCATTCTATAGAATGCCTAGGCATTGTATAGAATGCCTAAATCTAGCCGGCAATGTATGAAATGATTCCTATTTCACACATTGCCTAGGCATTCTATAGAATGCCTTATGAGAAACCGGCAAAGTATAAAATATATCTCAGATTCGTTTCGAATATTGTCAATTGACAAGACATAAAACTTTTAACGCGTGTCTCAGGCTCAGTATTTGTTAGTTGTACATTGCTGTTTGTTCGGAAATGTCAAAATACTCAATTTTACTTAAACTTGTTCAACAAAAAATTGGTTTTTTCCTGTGCTACCTGAAAATGGAGGAGCAAGCTGTAGTGTTGGAGAAGGAGTCACATGGTCTATAGCAGGGTTCAGCAACCTATGTCACACGTGCCATATGTGACACGTGGTACAATTCTCAGTGGCACTTTCAACTACTCAACAAATTTGTAAATTTTTGAATTGTTTCAATTCTCTACTGTGTGGTTCGCCGAATCACATTGGTAGATTGGTTAGACACGCAACAGATAAAAGGTTGTCGACCTGTGGTCTATAGACATGAAACAACTATTCGACGGCTAGCTGTCCAAAATTCGAGTTTATGCTGCAAAAAGGGGGGATCCTTAACTTAAATTACTTACTAGAAGTTAATAACTGATATACAAAATGCTAAAATGACTACTAAGAAAGAACGCAGGGACTATTGGTTGCTGAATAGCTATGATGTGTTGTTTGCGGTGAATAAAAGTAAACTCATTCAACCTGTTAAAGATGGCGTCAGTATCATAAAACAGTGGTCCCCAACCCCTAGTCCGTGGATCAAAGGGTATCGGGCCACTCAAAGAGCATTACATTATTTCCAATATACTTAGTGGGGTGTATTTTTCTCGTGTTTGTGCGACTTTCCATGGAAATCACTTCATATTTTATGTAAAATTATTTTATAATTATTTTTTGGTGCAACTGAATTTTATTCTGAAGGCATGTTTAAATACAATTAAATTATAAAATCAAAACAATTTAAAATATAAATAATCAGAGTCCCACCCTCAGCGGGTCACCGTAAAATTATCAAACGTTGACCGGTCCGAAAGATAAAAATGTTGGGAAGTACTACTATACAGTATTGCGTCACGGATTCTTTTTCTTTTTTCAATGGGGCTGCAGATTGGTATTTTTACCATTTTCAGACCTAGTACATTCCCCAGGGACTTGTATCTCTTTTTAGTTCGGCACCATGTAGGCCATACCAATTGCCACCCGTAATTTTGATACCCAGTTTCCTTCCCAGAGGGAGGAACCTGAGCTCTGACGATGTGAACTTGTTCTGGGAATTTAATTTGCCAAAAGAAAAATTAAATTCCGGATTCTGGGGATGTGATAGAATTCTGAAACCAAATACCTTTCAACCAAATACAAAAATGTTACACGTTATGATATTGAACTGTACCTTTATGAACCTTGCCAGAAAAAACAGAAAATTATTTTAAAAAAAAGGAACTGTAGTAAAAACTTTGATTTTTTCCCCCGACTGCCAATATATTGGCACTTGTAATGAGTGGGAAATAGGATGGTTTCTATCGACTTGGAACTTCTAAAGGAATTATAATACAAGTATATGCAAAATCACAATTTAACAATAATTTTTTTTAATGGCAGTCTCATTATTTTGTCAAAATAGCATCTGTACTTTTTGGAACGTAAGTCTTCGATATAATATCCTTATCATGACCTTTTTTCATACTTTGCCTAAATAGCTTTAGGCATTCCATAAAATGTCTAGGCATTCTATACAATGCCTAGGCAAAGTATGTAATAAATCCCATACTTCATACTTTGCATAAAAACGTCCGGCATTGTATAGAATGCCGGGATTTCATACTTTGCCGGTAACATATATATATATATATACTCGAGTTACCCTCTCTCCTTTTTTGTCGAGTTTCTTCATTTTCTGGCCTTTATTTCTCCTTACATTTTCAATGTCACGTCGTGTGTGTATACAGATCATTATTTTAGATCATCCAATTATTTTAGACATTTATCTGATACTCATTCTAAATAAAAAGAAACAATCGGAACTCTCTGCCCTTTCTAGAATTAAATAAACGTATTCAATTTTTTGGATTTGTTATAACCAAAAATAAGTACAATAAAATAAAATGCTGAACATAGTTTTTGTTTTCTCTCGGAAATTTGAACTTTTTTTTTAAATAATACACAATGTCAAAATTATATATTTGGCATCTCGAATAATAAAAAATTGTTAAGTATAAAGGTAACTTATTTTGAGAGTGTGTCAAAATACAATGTTGGATCAGAAAAGTCTAAGCAGTTACCATCATATAAGAATTTGCTATTTATTTACGTAAAAAAAAGCTCATATTTGCTTAGCCCATGATGCTGTTACACCAATAGAAATGCATGATGTTTCTATGTTCTTACATTTCCTCATTAAAACATTCAGAGATTGATTGTCTATTAAATAACAAGAATACCTTAAAAAATACAACCTTTTTTTCCTAACACATTTTCTAAGCTTTTCCCCCTTCTTATTTGATAAGTCTAACATTTTTCGCTGGCCTTAAAGATTTTACTTACACATGACACATAATTTTTTTTTAAAAAAATGACTATCCTTTTCTTATTATAAATATCATTTTACAATAATAAGACCGCACTGGCTATTGTGACATAAGGTACGAACTCCACCACGAAGTGTTGATAATGACGAAAAGACACAACAAAATATGACACGATTTCATACTATATTACATTTACAAAATGAAACTTGCACTATACTACTCTCATTTTGTAAAAAAAAAAATTTAAATGCAAATTTAAATTTTTGCAATTGCTTTTTCATCGATTTTTGGACAGTGCCGCCACTGCTGACCATAAGGCTAGAGTCCTCAACTTCCGGGTCTCTGACCGGTTCCGTGGATTAAGTAGAACCATGGCGCCAAAGGAACATTAAGTGATTTCTATTTCATTTACTTTGGTGTATTTTTATCGGGTTTGTGCAACTTTCCATGGAAATCGCTTTATATTTAATGTTAAATCCCTCAAAATTAATTTTTAGTGTAACTATTTTATTCTGAAGGCATGTTTGAATACAATTAAATTAGAATTATTAAATCCAAACAATCTAAAATATAAACAATTCCCGTCCCACCTTCAGTGGGTTGTAGTAAAATTATCAAATATTTTCCGCGGCGATAAAGAGGTTGGAGGTGGGGGACACTGCATAAGGTGCCAAAATCTGTTTTTATTTACAATATAAAAAACTGTTAACTTTAAAAATAAGAAAAGTTGACTTAATTTGCGATTCACGCCTCATTGGGTTAATCATGTCACTGATACCTGAACTCATGTACATTTTGTGTAAAGCGCCATCTATTGCTAAAATTTTGAACTATTTTCTCTTTTTTTTTGTATATTTTTAGGGTATTTTGGTTTGTGGTTAATTTTTTTTTAACAGCTCTTTGAAAGTTAGATTTTCATTATTATTATTCTGTCAATTATTTTATAGGCTCACAATCTCAATTGCTTTGATAAAACAGTGCTACTTTAATTTCTTTCTAAGAGTTTGTGTGTGTGTGTAGTTTTTTCATTTATAACGTTTATTTTAAGTCTGATTTGCAGTTTGATTTATATAGACAAGTTCTACTTTGTAAACAGCAACAGTGATTCGAAACCAAATGACTTTCAATCCTACTTCTAGTATAATGTTAATCTATGGGAAAACATAGAAATTCAACTGAGTTTTTCACTCTTCTAATGCAAGTTTTTGAAGCTTTTTTTGAATTACATAGAATTAAGATGATCTGTAGATTTCAGATTCAGGATTTTATATTATTTATTTCAGTATCTTTTCTAAAATACCTTGTTAATTTTTTTTAGCTCAAAGCAATGGTGATTTTGCTATAACCGGAAGACGAAAAGAGTACTAATGACTGCAACGCCTCCATAGTAAGCTTTACGGTAGAACTTGTCCATATATGAGATGATTTCGTTATATGGAAAAATTCCCATTGTTCATACATTATCACCGAGGAAGAAAAAAAAATTCTCTGGATAGGCCAGAAATATAGATTTATTTATTTTTTGCTTTTATAGTAACGAGTCTCAATTTTTCCTCTCAAAATCATTCACAAGACTACCAATAATCCCCGCCCCCTGAAAAACATTACACATTTCACCATAATTATAAGATCGTGGTAGACAAGTTGTCAAGGTCGAGAACTGGTGGACACTGTTGTTTCTGTTGAGCCCTGATACCATTAGCGTAGCTAATCCTGAATGGGCCCTGTTTCAAAATTAATTAGGTTCTTTTTTTGAAAATAAGTAAAAATGATCTCATTAATAAAACTTATTTGAAAGTATTAACCCTTTGACGGTTAGGGAAACGAGAAGTTTTCGTTTACTTAATTCGCGCAGCATTACGAGTAAACAGTAGTCGAAAGTGGCAGCTGTTTTCCCCAGCCGTTCTTCCGAAAATGTCACCCTTCTCTGGCGATGCCGTAGATAGCTCGCCTCACGCGTTTTAAAAATTTCTTAAAGTATTTGTAGTACATAAATAACAGTTTTTACGCACTTTAAAATAATTAATAAGTGATAATTATTAAATAGTAAATTATAAATGATTATAATCAATTATATAAATAATAATAGTAAATTATAAATGATTATAATCAATTATATAAATAATAATAGTTAATTATAAATATTAGACAAATATTAAATTGAAAGGACTAAATAAATACAACTAATGTAAAACTTCAATTAACTTTCTTTTTGACCAATACATTCTTACAGTTGGTTTCGTAATTATTCCTTGCAAAATTAATGTTGCAAAAAATACTCTCAATTCATTCGCATCAGTTTCACTCCAATGATGAGTTCGGGAATGTTCTTTGCTCTTAAATTTATTTAAATTTTCATCAGCAAAAATGTTGGTTTCAGTAACAATATGATTTACAATCTCATCAGTAAAAAACAGCTCGAAGTACTCTAGTGGGTCAGAAATATTTGTCACGCAAGCTTTCATGCCCACATCGCCAGTAAAACTAAATCGACTAGGAGCGTGAGAACTTGAATTAATTTTACACCACTGTCGAGTGAGTGAGTGAGTGAATATTAACGTCGCACTGATTAGTAACACGAGGGCTTTTGGCGACGGTCCGCGTAATTTTGAACCATGGTCAAGTGACGCGGACGACACCTGAGCTGGCACCCCCTCTCCTAACTACCACACCACATCAACGGGAGGACGTTTGAGCTCTCGACAGATTTAACGTGCATCGCACCCCTACACGGCGGATCTTTAGTGGTACTAGGATCGAACCCATGACATGCTAGCCATGATCCCGATGCCTAGACCACTCGGCCACCGCGGCCTACACCACTGTCGAACACACGAAAAATCTTCCTCATCGCTTGAATCGTCTTCTGAGCTTGATATACTGTGAACAAAGTCTTCATCAGACTCAAAACTTGATAAGCTTTCTGTATCACAATCATAAACATCATCATAATTATGTAACTTTCGCTTTTGAGCCATTTTACTTTACAAACACCCTAAAACACGCGCCAAAATACGCATAAGAAGAAGAAGGTAAAAAAAAAAAAATCCCCTTCATTATGAAAAGAAATTTATGGAACCCGTACTGCCATCTGTAGGCAGTAAAACTAACTAAATTTCGCGAGTCGGAATCGTTTGTAACATAATCAATGCAGAATAATAACGGTGAACGAGCTCAGCTCGTCAGCGCGCATTGGGGAAAATTTTCACTACGCGAGTAGTGCTCGTTTCTAACCATTTCGGTCAAAATTTTGCCCACGAGCGGAACTCGTTTGCGCGCATTATGAAGCAAGATTCGATTGCGAGCTGAACTCGTTCATAACCGTCAAAGGGTTAAATATTACAAGGTTGGGACCCCTGTAGCTTGGAGAGGGGCAGTATCATTAAAACGGGGATAGCTACGCCCCTGCCCGATAGCATTGAAGACCTGCCGTGTAGAGAGCTGATGAACGTTAAATCTATCCTCCCGCTGGTGTAGAAGTTTAAGTGTCCTCGTCACTTGACCAAGATTCGAAATCCGTCTCCAATAACTAAAATACAGTATAAAAGTACGACGTTAATAAAGAATCAAATCAAAATATTTGTTTCGTAATTGAGAAAAACACAGACACATTGTTATGGAAATAATAAAAAAATCTGATTTCTGAAACTTCTATTCTCATCATTTTTAATATTCAAAGGGTATTAATGATAACATAAGTATATTTTTTCTTTAATACAATATATCACATGTTTGTTCTTCTGCTTCCAACGGCAAATCCATACATCAGTACTTTTTATTAATATTTCCATTTGTATAGCGTTCGGTTCCTGCTTGACGCTGAACCCCCTTGTGTATCTGTAAACCCGGCTAGGTGTGTGGGAGAAACTGAATTATCCACAGACATGATTTCAATCTAATTAATTTATTGTTACCAATATCAATCAGACACAATAACAATCTAATTAAGGTAGGTGATTAAATAGTAGAGAACGGAGGTGAGATTCTATAACACGGGGATACTACTACGGACCCTCAACTGAATCTAAGACAGCTTAAATACGCTCAAATATAGCTACGTCGCACATTAATAAGTTAACTTCTAATTAATCAAGCTCACAAAACATGTACTTTTTATGCACCGGATCCTACTCTGGAAACTTGCAGGTGATCTCTATCGGGCTTGATCAATGTTGTTGGATCCACGCTCTGTAATCTTTTTCCTGGACAACTCCCTCTTACTAATTCCACTCTTTTTAAACCTTCAACTAACAAACTAATTCGCAGATTCTACGCTAACTCATACTTGCCAACTCCAACGTGTTAACTCACAAATTCACGAAAATAGAATTTATATAATATACTTCATTTACATAATCACGCTTTCTTGATCGGTGAAAGTTGGTTGAATTAATTATTTTCCCCTAGAATAGTCCCCAAAGTGTTAGTATAGTCGCGGATAGAACCGTCATACATTGCTTTTTAAAGCTTTATTTTTAAATAGCCAATTATTGCAGTTTGAAAGCAGTATAAAAGCAGAGAAAGCACTGTCTTTCTTTTTCCTCAAGGAGAGCAGTGGTGTAACGTACAATCCCGTATTGTAGAAGGGGGGAAGCAGGATTCTAGGGGACCCAAAGCCAGATATTATGGTTTTGCAATCCTTTGTAAGATACGGCTTGGAGTCCCTAACCTGACTTTGCCGGGGGAAGGGGGGATTTTTTCTGTTATGCCACTGATGAAGAGGCATTCTAAATTTATAATTCCGTATTTGTTGTTGCACTGAGGTCATTTGGAATTCCATCCTGTGTTGGTGGTAGGTTCGCAGAAACATAGTAGTTATGTTAAATCAAAAAGTTAAATATGACTACACAATCAGCAGCTATATAGTACTTTTAATTTTAGCTGAGTAATTCGATGTATATCTTTTATATTTATTTTCCAGAAACTAATTTATGGATTTGTGATGGTATTTCCTCACAAAGCCTGCAGATTTTCTTTGAGCCACTAATGTCAAATCGTAACAAATTTTACAGTTAAAAATGTAAAATTAAATAAATTTAAGGCTTGATCATGCAAGGAATACATGATAAAGCCTTTCTTCCATTAATAAATGCACAAAAACGTACAGGATTTTGTCCATTTTAAAGTAAATTTTACTACAATGCAATATTTTTGAATAAGCGTGCTGGTTTTTAATTTAAAAAATTTGGTTGATGTAACAGTGTACAAAAGATATATGTTATAATGTAAGAGATGCAAAAATGTGAAATTATATATGTAATACTTTATAAACCAGGATATCCCAACCTTTTTGATAGAAGTGCTACCTGATAGCAAATCATTATGCGTGCCACTTCCAAGAAACAAATAGATATATAAAGTTGAAAAAATGTTACTTATTGGCTTATGGGATTTTTACGTAAACAGCATATTTTTTACGCAAGTGTAAGTTGTGAAAATTTAAAAATAGTGTAATAAATATTTAGGTTTTATTGTTATTAATTTTATTTAATTTTTATAAACTTTTTTAGGTATACAATAAAAACGAGTAACTTTAAACATTTAATTCTAAATTATTAATAAACAGTCATTATTTGCTTAATGTGGCTTTTTAATTAGTAGCTTTTTTTACCAAGTCATCTATATTAGGATTAGTTCTTGAAGATGCTAACAAATTATGTTGCTTTGAATGTATATCGGTTAATTTTGAGCGATATTATGATTTTATATATATTATGTTCGTATATAATAAAAAACACTTATTCCCAAATTTATGTTGATCCAAAACTACAATATCTGACAGCCAAATCGTGTGAATTTGGAAAATTGCCTGTCGGTTCAAATTTCCAGCATTCAATATAATTTCTATCACTTGAGTTGAAATAAATGTCTTATATTTACTCTCATGTCTAGTATAGTGCTGTACGTCAATAACTCCGATTTGAATTTCAGGTGGGTAACAATTAACGTCTTGTAGCGAAATCGAAATAGAACTTATGAAAAGATCAGTATTTTTTTGTCGTCTAAAAAATCATTCACCTTAATATTGAATGAATCCTGCAAAACAAATATTAAGTTTTTAAATCTGTTATAGCTCGGGGAATTATTAACTTTGGTTAGATAGTTAATAATGCTCGTCCTGTTTTTTTTTCCATTCAAAATAGAGATAAAGGTGCAAAAGTTTGTTTACAAAAGATATATGACCATCTAGGGTAGGAGTAAAATGCAATCTTTTCTCTGTAAGCTTAAATTTAAATGTCCCAAAATACCGGTAAGAAAAACTACATCCCATAGCCAGTCTTCATTCTTGAGTAGCAAGCACTCACTGGGAAGTTCTCACTGTTCTCTTCCAGATATTTTAAAATATATTCCCTCAAATTCCAAAATCTCGCGAGTGCACTTCCTTTGGAAAGCCAGCACACACAACAAGGAAGAAGTATTCTTTACACGATAATTTTCCATTGTAATTCTATTACGAGTGTTGAAAATAAATTGTGAGTTTTTTTTTGTCTGTGACAACTGCATTTTAATAAAATTTAAATATATATATATATAATATATTTTTTCAAAAAGTATTTGCGTGTCACTGTTACAACTCCGCTGTGCCACCCTGTGGCACGCGTGCCAAGGGTTGGCAGGTGTTTTAAGCAATCATGAAAATATCCAGTTTACACCTACAAATCATAAGTATCCAGGATAATTCAATTTTGATATACCAATATTTTGCTGAATAATTTTTGCCAATGATACTTTCCATATCACCATATGCTAAATGTTTGCAAAATTAAATCATAGCCTTAAGGCTGTTTTCGCCATATGTACGAGAGCGTGAACTAAACGTGGAGCACATTTTCGGACAGAAAAAATGCTTCAATCTTTATAAAAAATTTGGGACATTGTAACTCATGCACTTGTTGAAAAAATAGTGTTTTTAAAATTTGAAAATATTTCATAAATAATTAGTTCTTCCTTTTAACATGTAAAATGATAGCTCGTTTAGCATTACGGTTTAGAAGAAATGCGGAAACACATTTTACAAAAGAAAAAAATGTGTCAACTCGGATAAAAATGAGGAGTATGATAAAATAAGTGATTCTCTACATGATAGTGAAGTCAGAATATAATATTAATGCTTGAGTACTTTTGTATCTGAACAATATCTTGAATTCTCGTATTCTATTCTTTTACATTAGCCGGGAAAAAAAAGATAGCCTTAAATCTACAGTATAAACAGTAGTGTATACAACAGCGTTTCTCAAACTGTGGGACGCGCCTTCCTTGGGGGGGGGGGGCATGATGGTAAAGTTCAAGAAAATAGGACAGCTAGGCGTTCTTCCTGGAAGAAGACGAAAAAGAGTCAACACCGCTGTCGTAGAAAATATTGCTAAAGGGGTCGTGGAAGCAAGCAGGTGAATCGCATACGTGAAACTGTCCGAGAACCGACAGTTTCACGTACCCTTGATATGCCTTACTCCACCGTCCGACGAATCATACGTAAAATTTTGAATTTTTACCCTTAAGATTCAAGCGGTTCAGCAATTGAAACCACCCGATCCAGACACGCGCCAGAATTTCTCGCAAGAATGGCTCTCGATGATTCATGAAGCCATGGAACATACGGTGGATAGAAGAGGCCTACTTCCATCTTAATAGACAAGTGAATAGTCATAATTGTCGCATTTGGGCGACAGGAAATCCCACGCAGTGCTTTCCAAAGCTTTGCTTGATACGAAAGTGACCATTTAGTGTGGGTTAGCTGCTTCATTCATTCTCGGATTTTATTTTTGAGTGAGGGACCCCTCAGGGACTTACCACCTGTTCTGTTAATAAGGAGCGGTATCGTAAGTTGTTAAGGATCTACGTAATTCCAACTCTGAGGCAAAAAAAAAAAAAAAAACTACCTACAAGAAACCATATTCATACACGATGTATTTACACCTCATATCTCGAGCTCAGTCCAATAATAGAATTGTAAGGGCAGGCATTTACAGATGCGCGTGTGATCAGCCAATTTTTCCCAACAGCTTGATCACCACGTTCACCCGATCTCACACCTTGCGACTTCTGGTTATGGCAATGCTTCTCAAACTTTCAATATTGGCGACCCAGTTTTCAATCATAATTTTTATCGCATTATACAATAATAATGTATTAAATGCAATAATAATGTACTTTGACGCTAAAGCTACAATACGATCTTAATTATAAACCGTACAAATTAAGAAGATACGTATTAAATTATGCATATGTTACTTTAAAGCAATATATATTTTAAGTAATAGGATAATTATTATGTTCTTTTTCTTTCTCTAACTTTTAAATTGGAACAGATTGCAAAATGATGTTTAACTAAAGATTTATTTCCTCCATCATCCATTTCTAAAAGTACAAATGTCATTAGCAAAATAGTCTAGTCCAGCGATACTCAACCTGCAGCCCACCGGGCCTTTTTAAGTGGCCCGGTCCTAACCCATTGCTCTGAGAAATTCATTTATTTATTTATGAAAATTGGGTGGGAAATTCTTTGTTAAAAAATCAAATGTATCAATTTTGCTTTTTGCTGCCGATGTGGCAGGAGTACGAATTGATATTTTTTTCCTAATTAGTGGTAAAAGACAACAGTGGAGTACCGACGATTTTATGAGTGGAACTAATTTTTAACTATCTTTCATATCATGCAAGTGAAAAATATTCGAAGAAAATAGATTGTTTCAAGACGATTGTAAAATGACTATTTTGTAGTGAAAAGCAAACATACTTCAGTAATTTTTGATTTGTCACGAAAGTGTATTTAAAAAATACCAATAAACAGGAATCGTTTAACGACGCTTTTCCTCGAAGATCTCTTTCAAGAGATGATGAATAGACTTTCTTGAATAATTTTTACAATAGCAAAAAAAAAAAAAAAAAAAAATCAATTATTTGTCAGTGGTAATGCCTAAGCGATATCAAAGGCACCCTATGAAATTTGTTATATCATTGGTTATTATATGAAACCGTTTACTGATGCAGAAATTGTGAAAGAATAGTCTTAAATGCTTCCCATTAAGAAAAAGTTCAGTGTGAGAAAAGTAAGAAATATAAAAAAATAATAATTCAAAAAAGCAAAATAGGAGTTATAATATTTTGATCAATTTCCACATTTTAAATTTTCTATGTTATCATGATCTTAGAGTATTTCTCCCCCCCCCATTAATCCTCCGCGTGAAATAGCTAACAAATTGAGTACCCCTGGTCTAATCTATTGCTTTCTATCATATATCCATCACATCTGGCATTCTCGCGAAAGTTTGCGTTAGTCTGGGCAACCTATCGGACTTCTGCGCAAAACAAGTAAAAATGCTGTACCTCGTACAATTCCAGTTAATTTTAGTCGAGTCGATACTTCTATAGCTACCGAATCTATCTTGAATGTGTATTTTATAATTTGAACGCGCGCGTTAGTTGTAATTCACAGTATTATATATTTAGGCAGTAGATTAAAAGAAAATCATAGATACACTTTTAAGTCGTAAGCGAACATTCAACCGTAATTAAGCATCAACAAGTAAACAGACGAGCATGGTTCCGAAAATTAAATTAAGGAAATATTCTAAAGAATACTTAAATTTGGATTTATCATTACTGAAGTAAATGGAGAACACACAAAAAGCCCCTGTATGTTATGTGTGAAAACTTACAAATCCGAAGAACACGTGGAAGTTGTTTTTAAAACCATTGAAAATCATTTAGCTATGATGGCAAAGAATTTAAAAAAGTATTTTCTTGCTGAGGACAACTTGATAGCAAGTTACGAGTGGGTAAGGGATCCATTTCAAAATACTTCAGATGGGCTCTCGACTGCCGAAGAAGAAATCTTCATACATTTTACATCCAGTGGCGAAATTAAGTCATTTTTGTAATAAATCACTCTTTGAATTTTGGGCAGAAATGGATGATGAATTTTCAACTGTGAAAGCTAAAACATTTTGTATACTATACTACTCCATTTTCAACATCCTATTTTTGTGAAACAGGATTTTCTGCGGTGGCTGATTTGAAGTCAAAATATAGAAAAACAACTCAATTTCTAATACTAAGCCTTCCTTCGAAAAATTTTGCTCTGCAAGAAGATCCCATGAAAGTCACTAATAATTATTAAACTTGTTCTTCATTTAGTATTAAGAAATGAGTTAAATACCTTGTGCAGTACTGATACATCAAAAGTATACTGCTTGAAGTACCCGCTCTTTGCACGATTTCATTAAAAAAAAAACATTATTCATGATATAATAGCTGAATTGCAAGTAGAGTAAAATCAAGTGCGCGACAATGTATACAAAAATATAAAATGATTTTTTAAATGAATGGTCATGTTTTGTAATTGTAACGAATTGTAATTTTAAGCCTTTTGTAATTTAAACGAATTGTAATTTTAAGCCTCACAGAATTAGCATTTATATTCTTTTTCATTATTTAACAAAATAATGAAAAAGAATATAAAATTCCGTTGAAGAATAATTGTGTTATTTTTAATATTTGAAGCGAGATTTCAAAATGTCTTAATGCGGGAGCAGGCAGGCACGCACTCGATACTAATGTTAATGGTCGTAAGAGGAGACTCAGTCACCCCAATCCTCTTTTATAATTATTTTTAGTGTACAGGATAAATATTGTGAATCCAGTGAATAATTTAATTAAGGGAAAGTATACTTACCTACTTTTAATTACTTTTCAATTTTTCTTTGATAATTTGAGAAAAAATCCTATAAAACTGAACTAAAATGATTCAAATGTGCATGATCTTAATACAGAATGCAAATCACAGACACAGGAATGTTATTTGCAGGCAAAACTGTAATATTTTGTTCAAGTTGTTGTAGTTTTACTGTCCTTTGATGATCGACAAATAGCAAGTTGAACTTTTTCTTGCTTATGTCTTTTTGACAGGGCGCAGTATGTCTTGTGGTACACTTATGGCTTCATATTTTTATTGATGAAGTTCTTTAGGGAGCATTTGAAAATTTTCTTTTCGTTCATATTCATTGCTTTTCTCAAATTAACTTTCGCTATCATAGTAATATGCATTATTTCAGCAGGTTCTTCCCTTGCTTGATCAGGGGTGAAAAGTAGATTAAGTCTTCCTTTTCTTCTTACAGCTAATGTACAGTATTTCAATAATAATATCAGTGATGAATTTTTTATCTTCCTAAAATTTTTTTGATTCTGGATTGTTTTCTCTCAGAAAGAGTCGTATTTTAGCTTTAAAAAGAAACGTAATAAAAAAATCTATCATCGTGCGGGATTACAGCAATTAAAAAAAAATGTGTTTTTTTATTTGGTTATAGGATCAAAGATTGAAGCTTTTATTTTTGATGACGTAATATCGCCCCAGATGATATATATAAATTATATCAGTGTAAACGTGTATTTTTTTTTATTATGTCAGACAGAATTTTGTTTGATTTCATTTCAGTTATTTTCTTAAAAATCTTTTATTTTCGATATACTTCAGTCCCCCTTGAAATGTTATCACGTCCCCCACCCCCATGGGGCATCCCACAGTTTGAGAAACGCTGGGTTATGGGCCTTTTTGAAAGATAACATTTAGCGGGAGCGTTTGACATCTACGCTGAATTTGAAGAACAGTATTCGTTGTTATATTAACTACATCCATGTTGATTCTCTCCGTTCAGCGATAGAAAGCTTGATTTTCAGAATGGAGTGCGTTGTCGAACATGATGTTTCACATATTGAACATCTCTTAAAGCACTGATTTGCATGCTAAGCAGTGGCATAGCGAGGGCTTTCGCCACCAGGGGCCGACCGGAAATGTGACGCGTCTCTATTTTAATTATTAGTCAAGAAATTTAGTAAAAGTAAAAAAAAAGCATCTTTAAATTTTTTCATTGATGAAAAATGCACTTTTTGTATTTTTTTTCACAGCAAAATCTTTTATACAATTGTCAACATCACTATGTATGTCATGTTCAATCGCCAGTTTAGCTAAATTTGTTAACCTTAACGTGGACAAAGTCGATCTGAGATAATTTTTGATTAATATTAGCTTAGAGAAGCTTCTCTCGCAACTGGCATTACTGATGGCAGATGTTAAAAAAATTCTCAACATTATGACAATGTTTGGTAAGCCATCTTCAAATTTGGACTCCAATAATTCATTTTAATATACCCAGAAAATAGGACCTAATGAGTTCTTTTTTACCCAGACTGGGTCTGTTGCAGCTACAAAAGCTTGTAGACGTACGCGCTCAAGTTTGAATTTGTCTTTATTAATGTCTTGAGGAGCTTGATCTGAGTTAAGTTCGTCCATGCTCAATGTCACTTCAGGCCTTAAAAAAGCCTATTTTTGTGCTAGATTCTGTAACTGTTGGGATCTTTCTCGAATTTCAGCAGTTACTTTGTCAATTGAAGAAAACATTGTTCGCCTCAAGTCATCTTCGTACCATAAATGAACATCTTTACTTCCGTCGCCAAATATATGCTTCCTCCTGATTCTCGTCTTGGGGGTTCAAAAGAAATTTCAACGCACATAAACTTTTAGCATGTATTAAAATGTCATCTACAAATTCCTCTCGTTTTGCTTCTAATACGGTTTGCAAAGCCCGTAATTTTTTAGCACATTGATGGATATTTATAGTCCCTTTGTATGCAAATAATTTTAAGCATCATTGACTTTACACAGTACCGGCTGCCAGAAGCCTAAGTAACATAAAAACGAAAGCGACTAATTTTGATTTGGAGTCTGAAATATTTTTTGAATTTAAATATCTCGGTGCTTGCCGCCGCCCCTTTTCGTATTCCGCCCGGGGCCATGGCCCCCTCCACGCTACGCCACTGCTGCTAAGTACAGTATGTCATTAAGAAAAGTGCATTATTTTTGATAATTTGCAAGTGCAATATTTAAATTGTGTATTGTCCTTATTGCTTTCTTTTTGTGTAAGACTACTCATTAAAACCTTCACTGTTCTTTGATCTCAGTTAGTCCTTTCTTCAAGCGATAACTCGTAGCGCTATTTTTTTATTTCAGAAAACTTGAGCGCATCATCTGAAAAATGTCTGCTGCCCAAATATTTTTCTCTTCATACAAGCAGAACGGCCTCCAGGGTTCTCTTGAGTAGCGGAGGTTTGATTTCACTAACCCTGTAGATAAATACATCTCTTCATACACACACAGCATGACTTACAACACAGATAAGCCCCAAATTATAATGTCTAACAGCTCCATAAACAAAGACAAATTTAGTTTCTTATAATGTCAATTGGAATTAAAGTAATGGCACTGCAGGAGATAATCCCTCCCCCTCATATTACATTTGTCAGCAAGGTCTGTAATAAAAAAATACCAGTTAGTTAAGCTGCATCAGTAACATTTCATTTAAAAAGCATAAATTGCCAAATTATCATTTCTACTTTTCATAATTATTTTTGATAGATTTACTTTTTTCATTAATTTTTACGATTCTAGTCTGGCAAGAAAAAGATCTTTCTTTATGAGGGCAAGTTATATTGATATTTTACACATATTGCTCAGAAAAATAAAAGAAATAAAGTGTTTTTATTAATCATACATACACAAAATACTACAGGGGGAAAAACACATATCGTTACGGAAAAAAAAAAAAGAGAAGAAAATCAAGAATTCTGGAGGACAGTTCTTATGTATAGAATGTGAACTACTAATGTGATACATTTGGAATAAATACATTGTAAAATTTACAGAGGGAGGAAGATAATTGCATTTTCAAATACAACTATTTGATAAAGATTCTCATTACAGAAAAATTAAGTTAGATTAAAAAATTGGTAACACATTAAAATAATTCTATATTTCTAATATCAATGTTATTTAAGTGTAATTTGGCAAAGTTACATGTTGGACAAGAATTATAAATGTTCAGAGGTATGTGCTTGATAGATTTATTTTGGATAAGAATTAAATATATTCTTTAATAATTAATTTATTCACTAATAATGTACCATTTTTATTCTTTAAGATTACACAATACCCTAAAAATTTCAATTACCGATTTTTTAAAAAAATTTCCTTGTGGCCCTATCATTGAGAAGCTTCCCTCCAAATTTCAGATCTGATAACAAATTAATTTTTAAGATATTTGAAGTCTTCTGAGCTTATATTTTGGTTTCAATTTAAAGCCTTTTTCCACTCTAAATTGAATTAATTACAACTATTTTTGAACAAATCAACTCTTTCAGTGGAAAATGGTTACTCATTTCAATATTCATTACTAAAATCATTTCTGCTTGATTATGTTGAGAGTATTTTGTGTTCCCATAGTTACTTAATTAAGATTGATTTCAAGGCCAATTTTTGTTTTAAAAAATAATTTATATAACTTAGAAGCTTTATCATTAATTTTTGTTGTTGAGAAAATGTCATGGCCAAAACGTTCTCAGGTTGCTATGACAAACAACATTTCGAAGAGACAGAATACTACTGAAAATGATGTATCTAAAAATTAGCTCTCAGCTGGTACTGCAATTAGACTGGGAAGTATTCTAAACTCAAGTATTGCAGATAAAACTGAATATTCCCATGATGTACCAAACTACATAATAGCAAATATATTTTAAAATTGCATAAAAAAACTCAAACTTAGTAAACTGTCCCAATTTAAAACTGAAAAAAATTAAATTTTATGTACAAACCAGGCATTTCTTAGCTTAAGTTAGTATCATTATTATTTTGTACATAAAAGCTTTGTGTTTCAAAACTTTTGTGAAAATTAGGTTAAAATTAGGCAGAATAACCTGTCATTGGAATAAATGCAATCAATGCTATGCAAAATATAATATGAATTGAAAAAATGTTTTCAGTCATATTTAATTAAAGTAGTGTTTTAATACAGAACATACATTGGAAAATAATATATTAAAAAATTAGATATTTGTGGGCATTATAAGTTTTTGTTTTATGCTTTTACAAACTTGAAATGTGTTTTTCTCAGACTTTTAACTTTGAAGATATAAGTGTTATCTAATTCCTAAGGTTTTTCTTCTGTTCCAGATAGTCTTGAAATTTTTTGTATATACTTCCAAACGTATGTTCTATAAAAGTTAGTATGGATTTAAGTCTGAGATTTCCAGTTATTTTTTTTTTTTTTTTAAATCCCAAAGTTAATATGTTAAAAATTTTGTGTTTTTTTCAAGGTTTAGCTATAAAAATTATAATTAAAAATTAACAAGGGAACATATTTTCAAATCCATATTAACTTTTGTTTGCAATAATGTAAAAGACATAAATAATTTAAAATGACTAAAAATTTTTTAAAAATTGAGCATTTTATAACAATTTGAAAAAACAAAATTCTTAATTTTTTTAAATTTGTAAAATGATGGCTGGTTTAAGTGACTTTTTACTTTCAGAATCAACTAAATAATATAATCTGAATATAAAAATTATTTTTAATGTAACTGTCTCCAAACATTTTTTTTTTAAAAGTGTAGTAGAAGTAGTACTCTGTGTAGCCTTAATACCAAAAGTTTTTTTTTTTTAAACTTACATTTGGTATATAAGTATGACAAAGAAAGAAATTAATTTGTTGATGAAAATGAGTGATTGTTAATTATAAAAGGATATTTTTATTTAAATACACATATTCTTAATAGATTTCTTTGTGAGATAAAGAAATTTGAATCTTAAAAGATATGAGAATAAAACAGTCCAAAAAATCTAGCAAACGTTATAAATAACACACACATAAATGACTGTTCTTTCATGTAATCCAATTTTCATCTACAAATGGTAAGTATCCACAACAATTCAAACTCTGACATTGGCATTTTCTTGCACACTTAGAACTGTTTCCATCTGCAGTACATTTTTCACCATAGTTGTATGTGAGCTCAACAAGAGGTAAAATGTTCTCTTTAGCAAAAAAGCACACCTTTGGTATCATGCTACCAACTCGAACTGGGACTGAAAACAGGTTTGGTGAACACGAATGGTTTAAATACCTACCGACATTACCCACAAAAGTAGGATCAATTATTGTTTTAATGCATTTATTATTAGAAATATGTTCTTTTATCACATAAATATAATTTGATTCTCCAGAACTTTGCTTCTTTAAACGAAGTTCAGCTTCATGCTCATCAATAATTTCTCCTGCATATTCACAAACAAATGAATATTTTGGAATAAATTCTTTGCTTCGGACACCAAACCCAGTCCTTTCAGTAAGGAATACATCCAGTGAAAATTGTAATCCATGTTGAACAACTCGATTTGGACAAGTGCTGATGCAAGTACAGAAATCAGAGCATTCAACAATAGGTCCAATTGAATTATTGTAACTTTCAGAGAGTTTGCCATCCAAGTACATATTAACTTTTGCTGAACAAGCACATGTTTCTTTACATAAACTTTCACAATTACATGGCAAAGGTAAACTTTCAAATTCTTCTGTTAGGGATTCACTTCCTAAAACAGAATTAGTGACATACTGAAAAAAAAATTAGTATTTCATATTTGCAGTATCTAAAATTTATTACAGTTTAAACAAAAATCATAAATTAAAAAAATGGTACTTGCATATTATTGCAACCATACTGGTGACATTACATGAAAAGAAGCACATGGTAGCCAATTCAGTATGTGTGATGCATGCAAAAATGGTGTTGCCAATTTGGAGAGCTATCTTAAATGTTGGCATTGCTGCAATAATACGTAAGTACCAAAAAAAAAAAAATTATACTCCAAAGCCCTAAAATTTTTTGAAATCAATTAAAATTTAAGCATTACAAATAAGGAGAATAATTTCAATGAAAACTAAAAGCATTTTTTAAACCAAAATTTATAAAACATACAAAACAAATAATGGTTAAATACATGCCAGTCTATGTTGATCCCCTTAATCAAGAATGATGTTAAAGATGAATGACTTTTTAAAATAAGAAAATAATTCAAATAATTTTTTTTTATTAGAAAAAGCATAAAGCATGATTTTTTTACCAGAGTGTGAATTGATTTATATTCTGAAAGAATTGATCATTATTTTCAACACATGGGATTATGATTAATTTTTGTAGTTTTGATTATTCATAATCAGAATTATAGTTTTGTTACATCTTGGACATTTAAACATATGAAAATACACAGAGTGGTAAAACTGATTAATTCAGTTGGTAGAATTAAAGAGATTATGTGAGATACAAAGCAAGGCATAATCCAAAGTTAACTTGAAACAAATTTTTTATCGTTAAATAATTTACTGCCTTTTTATACATTACATTGCACAAATTGATACAGCAAGCATGTAAAAATATAAGTAATTACTTCATTAACTAATAAAATGCAAATCGCAATGCAAGTGGCTACTTATATACTATTGCAACAAAGCCAACGTTCAAGATAACTTGCCAAGTTGGCAACCCTGATTTCATGTGTTGTACACACTGAATTTGCAACAATGTGCTTCGTTTCATATAATGTTGCCAATACGGTTGCGATAATGCATAAGTACCTGCAACTAACAACAATGAGGTTAAAATTAGTGATATTCATTTGATTTTCTTCCAAATGGTGTAACCTTCACACCCACCACTTCATTTTATTGCTGGCTTCCTATGTTTACAATTCATCTTGTCTTACATAATTAGGCAAATGAATCTTTCTCCCTCTGCTAACTAATATCTAAATTTAAATATGTTAAAGCACAATTGATAATGTTTATTTGTATCTTTTATTAGTGCCACTGAATACAAGCATTGAGGTTTACCCAAAATGTCACTGGAATAATTATCTGATTGTTGTTTGTATCAAATTTGTTAATATCAGATAATTTTTTGGCTAATTTGAATTCATTAGATAAAGTGGTAAAGAAAGTAAGTCATTCTTGACTAATGTTAAATCTCAAGTAATTAAATTTTTTTTTTTTTAATCTTAAGATTCTTTTTACAGATGCAACAGAATTAAAAGGTTAATATAATTCCAAGCGAAATAAACTATTTTAAAATTTAAACATTATTGCATTTGTAAGATTATCATTCTAGGAGGTAAAACTCAATAAACAACTTAGAATTGACCAAATAAATATGATTAGTATCCTTTTGTGATAGGTCAAATATAAAATTTGGCAAAAATTAAGAACAGAATCTTGAGCTAGTTTCTAAATATTGCTCAAATAATATGTACATAAACATAAATATGGCTTTTCAGTTTATTAAATTCCAAATACTTTTTCATAGAAATAATCTCAACATCATTTACAATTAGGAAATATTAAATTCAGAAATATTTTTCAGTAAATGAAATGGCTTAAATTTTTTTGAAAAGTATTTAGTTTCGATTATTCATAATCAGAATTATAGTTTTGTTACATCTTGGACATTTAAACATATAAAAATACACAGAGCGGTAATACTGATTAATTCAGTTGGTAGAATTAAAGAGATTATGTGAGATACAAAGCAAGGCATAATCCAAAGTAAACTTGAAACAAATTTTTTATCGTTAAATAATTTACTGCCTTTTTTACACATTACATTGCACAAATTGATACAGCAAGAAACACATGTAAAAATATAAGTAATTACTTCATTAACTAATTAATTCAAATCTTTGATAAGTGCAAAGGAAGTAGCTTCAGCATTCAAAACAATTCCTGAAATTAAGAATCAAAAGTGAAAGAAAAAATTTTGGTATTTACGTATTATTGCAATCTATTGGCAACATTAGATGAAACGAACCACATGACTGCCACAATTCAGTATATACGACACATGTGAAATTGGGGTTGCCAACCTGGCGAGTTATCTGGTGATTGTTGCAATAATACATAAGTACCAAAATTTTATAAGAAGAAACACTAATTAGTTTATTTCATCTGCTAAAATGTAGAATAGGGGGCCCCCAGGATTTGGCAATGTTTATCTAGATGGTCAGAATGGATTCAGCTATTTATTACTTTGGTGTCACTTCATTTCTCTTGGAAGACCTATTGGTAAAAATAGGTAACTGGCTGCCAAAAAATTGGCTTTGCCAAGGGCCCTCTATTCTACACTTCAAATATGAATTTTAAACACCAATATATATATATATATACAGAGTCCCATATTCACCTCCCCTATTTCAAAAGGCAGTTACAAACAAACAAAACAAGATACAGAGAAAAGTTTTTTATTTTTGAACAACAAACACAATGCCATTTTATATTAATTGGTTTTAAAAATTGTGTCTGCTAAATGGTGTCCTCCAATGGTGACACATTGACGAAGTATTTCTTGAAAGTTGTCCATAGTTCTTCATGTCATTTCCGGTGGAATGGCAGCCATTGCCTCCTTTAGTGCTTGCAGGGTTGTAAGACAATGTTTGTACACCTGAGCCTTTAAGTGTCCCCAAAGAAAAAAATCACAAGGTGATAAATCACATGACTTCCTTTGGGTTCAAAAGGATGTATCCTCACAAAGAGTAAAGACGTCCTGGAAACAACTCTCTCAGAATGCCCAGCAAAGTCTGAGCTGTGGCTCTGTCTTGTTGGAACCAGATTTCTGCTTCTTCATGGCCTCCTAGAAACTGGTTTAACTTTGGTTGGAGGAAGGTCTCGATCATGTGACAGTAGCAATCTGAAATAACCGTTACCATTAGTTTATCTTCTTTGAAAAAATAAGGACCCCACATACCAAATTCAGCAATGGTGCACCAAACTGTCTCATGAGGACTGTGAAGTAGTCTTTGGTAAGGGTTTTCTGCTACCCAGTAGCGAAAATTTTGTTTATTCACAGTGCCTGACAAGTGGAAGTGGGCCTCATCAAAATAGCAGCAATGTTCTGAAGAACTTTTGGACAAGACTTCATCAATGTGTCACCATTGGAGGATGCCCTTTAGTGGACATAATTTTGAAAACCAATTAATGTAAAATGGCATATTTGTTGTTTACACATAAAACCCTTTTATCTGTATCTTGTTTTATTTGTTTGTAACTGCCCTTTTAAACAGGAGATGTTAATATGCAGGACCCTGTTTATGCTGAAACTTTAAAACCTTTTTCGGTAGTTACATATTATCGCAACAATCCCCAACTTACAAGATAAATCGCCAAGCTGAGAATCCCAATTTTGCATGTGTCATATGCTCTGAATTGGCAATTACATGCTTCATTTAATATAATGTCACCAATAGGTTGCAATAATAGGAAAGTACCCATTTTTTTGTGCACCTGAAATGATTGACTCAAAACACACAAACCTGTGTTGAAGTGGCCAATGTGATTGAAATGTGCATATTTGGATAAAGAAAAACAAAATTTTGATATTACAAAATCAGCCAGCAGCTTGAGGTGCTAATCTCAGAATTAAAAAAAAAATGTCAAATTTAAAATTTTTAATTGATTGGTTATGAATGTTGCATTTAAAGGCAACCTGAGTGTTTTTTTTAAAGCAACCTTCGGCATTTTCTAGCGATTAATGTCATAATTTTGAACCATGATCTTGTGAGGAGGAAATTGCTTGAGACGGCATCCATTCTCCTCCCTCCCCTCCTACATCATAGTGAAAACTAAGCCTCTACAGCAGTGATCTTCAAACTATATCAACTAACAGAGCCCTTAGAACTAAAAGGTGTTTTCGTGGAACTCCATTCCATACACTTACTTAGAATATATTTAAAAAAAATATTTAAAGTAGACCAACACATGTAAAAGATTTAATGTAAAGACAATTAAAAAAGTATTGTATTTGTCATTAAACATATTTAATGTAATTTTATTGTAATATTCTCATTTTACATATGTATTAATTTGTACCCTAACACATGCATTATATTTAGTAACTGGGATATGTGTTTGCATTTTTATACACTAATTGTCGAAGTCTAAGCCAATTGAAATTTTTTGCAGACACATTTAATATTCTGCATTTGATTTGTTTTTGTACATTGAAAAATATTTTTCACTTAAATTCACTGTTCTGGATGACACAAAAATGTTTACAGTTGTCTGCGAGGCATTCTGTATAGTATTTTCATGAATTTGCTACCTAAAATTACAGAGTTGTTCTAGCTTAAATTTAGATTTTAATGTCAAATTGTTGATAGGTCGATAAGTTGTTCCTTCTCTATTATAGATGTTTTTACCCCAAAGAAAAAAGGGTGTATTTTTCGTCAGAAAATTATTTACTTTTATAAAACATAGTACTAGAAAGTATAAAATTCTTTTGTGGAACTTGTATACAATACAATATTCATAATGCTGTGAAGAAAAACCGTTTTTATACTCTTTTATTATATTATGATAGAAATTGAATAAGTATTACAAAATAAAGATATATAAATACAAGATTTTCAGTTTTAATGTCTGGGAGGAACTTGAGATACTTTTGGGTATACAAACTTCATAGAGAATGAGAATCCTTTTTGCATGCACATTAATAATTTTCTTTTTGATTTTTTTTATTGTGACTCATGGAACCTCTGGGTATGCTTTGTGGAGTCCCAGGTTTCCATGGAACACAGTTTGAAGACCACTGCTCTACAGATTTAACATGCATCTATTCCTCCATACATTAGGTCTACAGTTGCATTACGGCAGACACGACGCGAGTTCGAGACCATGGGCTAATTCGAACCTTTTAAAGTTAAGTATATTAATTCCCCAAGATACAAAATGCTTCAAGGCTTCAGTAGCCGAATCCCTTTATTCTACTCACTATACGGAAAAAAAGAAACCTTCACACTAGTGGTAAAAGAAATATTTAAATAAATAAGACTAGAATGTGACCTTAAAATAAACACTTACAATAACAAAAGTTGGTAATTGAAGATCATTTATTTCATTTATGAATGATACTTTAAACTTTTCTTGATTGTTCGATATGTCATCAATAAACATGATTACCAATATCCTACATAAAAATAGAACTAATTTGATTACGGTACGCTACTCGCTTTTGGTGTGATTTTTGAATTGCACCAAATAAATCTTTACTGGCCAAGTCGAATGTTATTAAATTGAAATATTATCAGTCCAACTCCCCTTGGCGAGTATTCATAGCCCATACCAATATCACACACACAAATTAGTTCCTATAAATATTAAAAATAATTATTCTCTGCACGGTATATAAAACAATTTTTAAAAATATTTTCACTGAAAAAAAATTGATAAAGTTGATTGATTGATTAAAAAAAGAGTTACC
The DNA here is from genome assembly GCA_019973975.1 of Trichonephila clavata. Taxonomy (NCBI): domain Eukaryota; kingdom Metazoa; phylum Arthropoda; class Arachnida; order Araneae; family Nephilidae; genus Trichonephila; species Trichonephila clavata. Next base: position 89,375 of record BMAO01035035.1, read on the forward strand.
AATATCTATCCATCCTAGTTAGGATTTTAGAAATAAAAGCATAAAAAATAAAATTTTATGTCCTTAATATTTGTTATGCTTCCATAAAAATCATCATCGTAATATATTTACAGTTGGTACAATTATTGATAAAATAATTAAGGGCTTACTTTTTTTCTTAAAATATTACGCAACATTCGAAGTTAGCCAATCAGGACAGGATCCGTAGTTTTTCCTGAATCTAAACTGGCAAGTGAGCGATAAATTAGTTCTGAAAACTAATTTTAAAATTAGAATTATGTTATTTTAAATAGCTTTCAAATATCATAGACATCTGGATCCATAAGGCAGCTTAAAAATCCCCCATAATCAATTTTTAAGTACCTTCATTATTATCAAACGAATGTTCTTTGAGTGATGGCTTAAGGTGTACTCATTAAGAATTTTTTTAAGTAGTAATTTTTTAAAATAATAATAAATTTATCATTGTCAGACAATATGTTTATTTTTCATCTCCATCTTATGTGTCTCAGCATAAGCTAAAATAAGAGTAAATAATTCCGTCGTGTGAAATTCAGCTCTGTGATCTAGTCGATTATTCGTCGAAATCGATTGTCGTTTTGACCAATTACGTACAAAATAGTATTTTTCGATTTTCAGTGTCGTGTATGTTTACTCTTAGAAGCGCAATAAGCATGGAATGTCGTTTATATATTAACTAGTTTATAGTATTTGTTTAATTCTATCATTTGTTTAATCTAGAATTGTTCGTAATAACCCAGGAAAGTCGTTTTTTAGCTTATAGCTCTCTAGAAGTTAAAGTAACGGTACTGAGAATATTTGCTGACATTGAATACTTGGTAAAATACTTTTGATATCAGGTAAAAAATTCAAGTATTTTAGAATTTTCATGAAATTCTTTTTTTAGAAAAATTTTGGATCAGCATGTCGTGAATTTATGTTTTTGATTTTCTTCATTTGTTCATCTCTTAAAAAATGCGCGCCGAAAAAAAGAGGAAAAATCCTTTATTTTTAAACTTGAATGATGCTTACTCAATTGAAAAATGTGTTGAAATTGCCGTCCTATGAGTTTTATCTATCCTGTGCTTATATTACGAAATGTCTGCTAAAGTTCTACATATTCAGAGCTCTCTTTTAGTGCAGTAAATATCTTATGTTTACATAACTTTCTTTTTTTTTATACTGATGTATTCTATCATTTTTTTGTAGCATTTCATAGGATTTTGTATAATCTAGAGCATTAAATCTTTTAATACATTTTTTTATTGTTCGTATAATAGTATTTAATTTTTTAAAAATTTTAACTACTTTAGTATTTTGCTATTATTTTTAAGATACTGGATATCTGTGAAAGAACTGATTGCTGTTCCTTCAATAAAAAAAACTGCTTTTCTGTAAAAAGGATCACTCTTCAAAATTCTGTGCCAAATGTTTCTATGTATTTTACAACTTTACTTTTCAATGACATCAAAATAAATAGGCAAAAAGAATGTATAATTATCCAAACCTTTATTTTTATTCTGAGTGGCATTTTATCAAGATTAAATTACCAAATTTCTTTGCTCTTTTAACCGCTAAATAAAACTGAACTATGTTCTTTTGTCACCAAATGCAGAGTTAAAATCTATATGGTGTATTAATATGTTTTATTTGGAATCTATTTTAGTGGACTTTTCATTATCATATTGAACTGTCCAGTACAGAAAAATAAGCTGTACACGTAATTTATTTTTTTCTTCATCAAAAATGTTTATTAAATTGGAGTTTAATCAACATTTGAACGTAATATATAAAAGACTATTGAATAATTAAAAAAATTATTAGAAAGATGTGTGATTTGGATGTAAATTTTTCCATATTTAAACCAGCTATCCTCATTTTCATAGTATATATCTGATGTCATAATTTTGATTGAGAAACAAAACTCAAAACAAAAATAATAGTGTTAAAAATTTCACTATTTTTTTTTTAAAAAATTGGTTTATTAGGAAAATATTGTAATTTTTTGAATCTATTTTTGTTGTCCATCATAAAATAAAAATATGGATATTTGCATATTATTGCAACAATTGTCAACTCTTAATAATTTGCCAAGTTGGTACTCCCGATTTCCTGTGTGTCATATGCACTGAATTGGCAACCAAGTGCTTCATTTCATACAATGTTACCAATGGACTGTGATAATACGCAAGTACCAAAATATGTTTTGCAACATTTTGATTTATATAAAATAAAACATTCACTTGTAAACTATAAAATAAATTAACCTATGTATTTCTTATTTTAGGATTTTTTTATTAGCTATTATGTATTCTGATTATTGGCCAGTTTGAGTTTTTTATAGTGGCATTTTAACTTATGTTATTATTGAAAAAATGGAGAAAATAACTAATTTGAGGTGTTTTTGAATGGTTAAAAATTTTCAATGCTAGAAATTTCCACAATGAAGTAATTGACCTCCTTCGAATTACTTTATTATAGATATTTATTTTATCAGATTTGTTATTTTAAATATTTAATTTTTTGATACTTATCACAACAGTTGCCAACGTTCAAGATTACTTGTGAAGTTGGCAACCTCAATTTAGCATGTATTGTATGCGCTGAATTGACAATCATACGCTTTGTTTCACATAATATCACCAATAGTTAGTGATAATACACAAGTACCAATTTTTTATCAGTGAATATGATTGGTTTTATAAATTAGAATTAAAATAACATTTTAAAACTCTTATATAGTAAATAATGTATTCAGAAAAATCTTGATTTATTATGCTATTTTCTATACATTTGTTAGAAAACAATTCAAAATGGGTGTTTTTTACACTCTTTATTTTGGCACTTTTCCTTTCAATTAAAATGTTGCCAAATACAATTGGTTTCATTTTTAGAATTCTACATACAAAGATTGACTGATAGAAAGTGGTCAAAATACTAATTTTTGGTAAATAAAACTATGTATGGTTATTTATCTCTTGTACTTGTTTAAAGAAAAAAAACATCCTTGTTTGTTTGTATTTTTGATATTTGCGTATTAGCCTCACTGCAGCAAAATTGGTACCATGCAAATCATACCTTGATATCAAAACAAAAAAGATTCTAATATGTTTTATATAAAAAAATACCAATCACAGTCAAATTTTGGTGTAAAATGGCATAATTCACGTGGTGCCAATTTGGCTGTGGTGATGCTAATAGGTAATTAATTACCACATTTTTCTGTTAAAATTGTACTAGTTACATTTTATTTTGAGGTATTCCTGCTGTGAAAGGAATTGTTAATTTGATTTGGCTTCTTTAATGGTGACTTTTTTATAGCTATAGCTATTGTGTACTATAATGATTTTCATTTAGTACTTAGAGATGAGCCTAAAATATATATATGCCAATTTAGCATTGAAAATTCATTATATTGCCTTAACTGATAAACATTATCTACTTCAATACATTCTAAAATGAAATGATTTAGTATTTGTTCCGTTAATTTAATCTTCATGTAAGTCAGCATTTGACATTCTTGTTTCTTCCCACTGAGGTCATGGCCTTGATCCTAACTGTGGGGAGGAATTGATTCCGAACTACTAGTGAGAACATATAGTAGTTTTTGTTCTGCTTTAGGAAAGATCGGATGGTACTTGCTTATTATCGCAACAATGGCAACATTCAAAATAACTTGCCAAGTTGGCAATCCCAATTTTGCATGTGTTATTTGCTTTGAATTGGCAACCATGTGCTTTGTTTCATATAATGTCACCAATAGGTGGGAATAATATGTAAATACCAATTTGAAAAGATTCTTGTATGATAAAGCAGTGGTCCCTAACCCTTGGTCCGTGGATCAATTGGTACTGGGCCACACAAGGAAGATTAAATTATTTCCATTTTATTTACTGTGGTGTAAATAAAATGTTTTCTCGGGTTTGTGAGGTTGGTGTAGTTGTATTTCATTCTTAAGGCATGATTAGTTATAATTAAATTAAAATTATTAAATCAAAACAATCTGAAAGTGGCACATTGGTGTACAATAGGGTGGATTGCTGTTTTATGAAGAAAAAGTTTTACAAGCTAAATAACCCAAAATAATAATTATTGATAAATAAGTACCAAGTAGTGAATAGTACAATGTATGCATTACAACATTTTGTAACCTCAGCTCTATTTCTCCATAATGTTGAATCAGTCTGGATCGAGCTTACTTTCCATCTTCCACTTTATCTTATTCAGTAATTTCCCTAATAGGTTTTTAAAATGTAATGCAAATGAAGCTGTTCAATGTACCTAATATTTTTGTCTTGTAACTATTTTGTAGGGGCCCTCTTGTCACAATAAATGTTAAAAATTACTAAAAGGCCTGTTTTTCTTTAACAAAAATTATTTTGACTTTTTATCATAAAAATTGTTTAAATACCTAAACTTCGTTCTCCTTGTGGCAGTACTTAATATAAAAGTTGATTTTCTTACAAATTTTATCCTTCCCTTCAGCTGTATACCAGTGAACATCTTTCTTCATAGGTAGGTTTTGAAATGCTTAAAAAATTTTTTTTGATCCAGCCTAGTACACAAGTTATGAAAATTAACCTTAATGGTTGAATTTAACTCTAGTCCTCCTAATTTATTTTATACTTTGCTTCCATTGGAATTGCTCTAACAGTATTCTAAATTTGTTTTCCCACAATATAAATAAAATTTCAAATAAATTAATTTTAGATTAAATAAATGGAATCCTCTTTTTTAAATAACAGAAAATAAATTGTATGCACATATATATGGATAAAAAGGTATTGAAACTTTGTTTATGAAATAATAGGATATTGTAATGCTAAAGATTAAAAACTCTGTTCATGTATAAATGCTTTTTATATTTTTAAATAATCATTGATAATTTTTTCAAGAAATGTGAATAAATATAATTTTTTAAATGACAAAGTAAATTATTAAATTATTTGTTATAGTATTATTCCTTTTCTAGAATGCAGTAATTTATATAACCAATTTACAGAAGGATCTTTTTCTGTCTTGCTTAATTATGAATCAATATTTACTCAGCTATGTGCCTAGCTTTCATATAGATGTAGCATGTGAAATCTTATTGTATAGATTTCTCCATACACACAGTTGTTGTTTGGGAATAAAGTCTTTGTATCACATAACAATCTTAATTTTTTTTTCATTTTTAGATTTTACAATAGTCAAGGAATGCAACTAAATTTATTTTTCCAAGTTGCAATTTGTTTGCTGTGGGCAATCAGTGAAGTCATTTGTGATAGGGATTACTATGATGTATTAGGAGTCAATAAAAAGGCAAGCAATAGAGATATTAAGAAAGCATTTAGAAAGTTAGCAATGCAATATCATCCAGATAAAAATAAAGATCCTGAAGCTGAAAAGAAGTTTCGAGAAATTGCAGAAGGTAAGAAAATTATGTTTATTGTCCTTTTATGATTTGTTGACATATATTAAACTGTATTTTGTGTCATGTCTTAAATTTTCTGGAATTGTTTTTTCCGATTGACTTTCTGTCCAAAAATTGTATTTTTACTTCATATGATGACTATATTGCACATTTTCATAAGATACTGTTTATTACAAAATTATTTTCTCTAAACATTATGCAAAATATTTATATTTTTAATAAGTAAAAAATGTAGTTTACTTATAGTAGAACATCCTCATTTATTATATCTTCAGTTTTATTGATTTTGTAAGTAAATAATTTAATGTTAAGTTATTTCCATTTTATTGTGTACATATAAATTGTTTGTTGTTTGACTTGTAAATAAATTACAGTAATGTAAAGTCTTCGAAATAAATTTCTTTTTTTCTTAGTTTTCAGTTTGGCACTTAGAAAACGGTGTTTGGGTTTTTACTTTAGGGGGACTTCTAAATGTACTGAAAAGGTTAGGGTACTTTAACTTAATGAAATCACATTATTTGGATATGAAACTTTTGTTGAGAACATAAATTACTCATATAAATCCACCATGAAATGTAAAAATGTCAAAAATAATCTAGAAAATTTTAAAATTACGAAAAAATACATATATCTTTGCTTCCAAAATGCTCGGATGCCATGTTTGGCAAGCTTTATTGTAATGACTGCAGATGGCACCACGTGTATTCAATCTACGTACAAAACTTTAAAAACATTACTTTAGAAGAAAATTGGGCATAAACTGCTTAAATACACATTAGTAATACTTTATTTTACAAAAAGGAATATTTTGCTACACGAATAATGATTTTAATCACTTCAGAAACACTAATTCTGCTTTTTTTTGTATGAAAGGGGGAGGGGGTAAGAGAATTAAAGTAACCCTAGACTACGTCATTGTTAGGGAGGGGACCCTCTTCGTTGGAATGAAAGAAGGAAGTTCTGACAATTTGTTTCCAAGATGAAACGGTCAAGTGACCTTGAGATAAGGTTGACGAGGGAGGGGGGAAACACATGAATAGGATAGCTGTTTATTTCAGGGGAAGGCGATTGGAATCTATTTTGGGAACTGATATGAGTTATTGTGGGGTGTATAATTCTTTCTTAATGAGTGAAAGATTTGCAAAATTGTCATTTCCACTAGACAAGTTCCTCACGCAAGCGTTTCGGATTCCCTAGGCGCACAGCATTGGACATAGAAAAAGCTTTCTTAAAGTTCCAGTGCTTCTATTAATTTCTTATATTTTTCCTTTCATACTATTTTTATTTCAAAGCACTTAATTTTTTGAATTTTCTACAATTTACTTTATTTTTTAAATACACTTCTACTATTTCAAATTTTTTATTTTTAATATTTTGATGCAATATGTGTGGGCTAAGGCAAAGCCAAGTTTTTTTTTATACAAACTCAAAGCCCGAGATAGAAGGTGAAGTTTCCACATGGAAACAGGAATTCCACTAACGAATTCTACGTATAATTGTCATTAGATGTTGAGGCACTGAGATTCATCAATTTGACTCAAAGCAACAGGTGGATTCTGGACTGAAAGCTCTTACAGCTAATTTTGGCAGGGAGTAGTGTCGTCAATGGATGCTATGCACCGGGGCCCTAAAATAATCAAGAATTAAAAAAATATACTCTTGCATATGAAAACTTAACAATATTCCTATTGATGTCAATATGGCTAGATGTAAAATTTATCGTAAACATTATTATAGATATCTAAATTTCGACAATCTTCAAACTAATCCTTGATGATGCAAAAGTTTAGTTTTTGTTATTCGATTTGAGAAGCCTCCAAAAATCCCTACCTCAAATGGACTTTTTAGAAGATATAATTTAGAAGTGGACTTATATTAATATTTTAATGCAACAAATTAGCGAAATTTTTATGAAGAAACCTTGTTGCTATTTCAATAGTAACTCTAAAAATAATGTGAATGTTTCAAAAATCTTAGTTCAGGCTCTGTAAAGAAAAATCCTAACTATATATACATAGAAAAAATATTACATAGAAGTATTTTCAATGAAAAGAAAATGTTTTGAAAATGTAATTTTTCTTCATGTTTTTGCTATAAAATTACATTTAAACAGTTTTTTTTTATTATAATAACATTCTTAAAACAATTTTATATGCATATTCTAGTTCAATTGACCTTAAATATAAAATACATCACTCACTGTATGTTTTTTTTTTAATCACTGTTCCGCGTAGTCATTAATCTAAAATTACTATTTCAAAGAATTGTAAATGTGATTCTATTTTTAACATGTAATAATGTTCCCCATCGTGAAGTAATAAGTATGCCCATATAATAGAAATTTTTTAATCGAATTGTTAAGTAAATACTTCTCTGTGCTAATGGATCACATAAACAGAATAAAAAATTTGTAAAACAGAGAATTATGCACAGATCTCAAAAATAAGTTATTTTTGTATTAGGAAAGGAAATCTCTCCTTTCCGAAATTAAAGCAGCTACGTCCAAATGGACTGCACTCTTAAAATTTCCCATTAGGAACAAAATTCAATCATTATTAGATATGTAAATTTTGAAGATAAAAGATTAACTATAAATGAATTTTTACAGAGTTTATTAAAGTAATTTATGTGCCTGGATCAGGACTAGCAAAAGAAAGTGATTAACGTCGCTCTATAAAACAACAAGAGGGCTATTGATCACAAACCTCGTTATGTTCAACCTGGTCGAGTAACGAGAATGACACCTGAGCTGGCATCTCTCTTTGCTAACTACCACATGAATGTTGGGAACGGCCTCATCTACAAAGAGGGTCTTTAGTGGCAACAGGACTCGAAGCCATGACAGTCCAGCCATGAACTCGTGACCATAACCACTAAGCTACTGCGCCCACCAGGAATAGCAAAAATTCTAGTGAAAAGGTTAAGGGAGTCTGATAACCAATCAGTTTTCAATATATTTGAAGTATTCTGAAAGTTGACAATCTTAATATTTGATAGTTTAGAGAGCGTGATTATTTTAGCACTCATTTTGAAGCATTTTTCCATTCTTAAAAGTTTAATTAATTAAAAACTGGAAGGAGGTACCGCCCTCTCCCCTATGTGCCTAATGGTGGACCAACTCCCATTGTACAAATTATGCAACTCTATCATGACTCAAATTGTAAAACTGTAATTTCCTTGTATTATGTAGTTCATACTGATTTTTCTTCATATTTGGCTGTTAAATTTGTAACACATCGTCACATTTAACTATTTTTGCACGTTCATGCAAAGCCACCTTATCATAAATGTAAATTTGTCCAAACTGTGAGTTTGCTCCATTCTGTAAGAAGATGTAGTTTCATTTATTAACTTAACCTTAAGTTGAAATAAATTTTACAGCATCATGAAAAAGTTTTTTTGTATATAAAGAGAGATATTTGGGAGAATTATCGGTTCTTTCAGTGAAATGGCTATTAACTCTTACTTTTACTACTAAAATCGTTTCTGTTCAGTTATGTTTCGAGGTTTTTAATTTTTAAAGAGCAATATTTGTGTGTTTTTACACATAGTTAAAAACCTTAGAAGCTTTTTTTGTTTTCATTAATTTTTTCCTATTGAGAAATTGCCGGGCTCAAAACATTTTTGTGTTAATAAAACATAATATTTGGAAGAGGTGGAATACTACTAAAAATTAATGACTTAAAGTCAGCCTTTTTTCAGCTGATACTACAATGAGACTTGATTGAGTTCAAGTATTCCATATACAAGTATTGCAAATATAACTGAATCTATCTAGGATATATTACAAAATGCATTATAATACTATAGTAAAATAATTTTCAGTCATGTAATAAAAATCAAACTTTCTAAATTGCACCGACTTAAAACTGAGAAAAAATTAGATGTTATATGTTCTAATTTAAGTTTGTATCATTATTATTTTTATAAGTGTTTGAAAACTTTTATGAAAACATTATGTTAAGATTAGGCTGAGTAATCTCTGTCATCATAACAAATGCTATCAATTTTATGTAAAACATATTTTTAATATAAAAAAAACGTATCATATAACATTTAATTAAAGTAGTGTTTTGATAATGTATACATAATTTGTTAATAACATTTTTTTTAAATTAGATCTTTAGAGGCATTATTAGTTTTTTTATGCCTTTACAAACTTTAACTGTGTTTTTCTTAGACTTTTCAATTTTGAGGATATATTTCTCCCAAGGATTTTTTCTGTTCGAGATAATATTGAAAAATTTTTGTAGAATTTTTATATACACTGCTGGCCATTGTAAATGCAACACCAAGAAAGACGAGAGATAGCACAACAAAATTTATTTTGTAGATAACACGTTGACCAAATATCAAATGATTAAATTTACAGACTTCTGTAAAGTGTGGTTCCTGCCAGAATCAGTAGCCAGAGAAGCCGCCATTGTTGGAGATCACCGCTGCCACACGCCTCGGCGTTGATTCAAAGAGATTTTGGATGTGTTCTTGGGGTACAGCTTCCCCACGTTGTCAAAGTTGATCTGGTGTGGCAGCTGGGGGTGTAATCTGGGTGAATCGTTGAGCAACCATGGATCACATGTTTTCTATCGGGGAAAGATCCGGAGAGCGACCCGGCCAGGGAAGCAGTTCAATCTGGTGATTGACGAAGAACCTTTGGACAATGCGTGCCACGTGTGTTCGCGCATTATCCTGTTGAAATATGGCTGTGGCCAAGCCCTGAAGGTAAGGAAGGACAACTGGCACCAACACCTCAGAGATGTAGCGCTGGCTGTTTAAAGTACCGGCAATGCATACTAGAGGAGGGTGAGAGTGATATCCAATACTGCCCCAGATCATAATACCCGGTGCAGGACTAGTGTGGCGGTGCATAACGCAGCTGTTCAGCATCCTCTCTCCACGGTGTCTCTAGACTCGAATCTGACCATCGTGGTGTTGCAGACAGATGCGTGACTCGTCAGTAAAGACAACTTCATTCCATTCTGCCGCCCACATCCTTCTTTCATCGCACCATTGGTGGTGGAGACATCTGTGGTTCAGCATCAAGGGTAGACCAAGCAATGGACGTATTGCGGACAGACCATTTTGCTGTAAACGGCGTCGAATGGTACACGCAGACACTGAATGATGTGTTACAGACTCAACGTACTGTGCTATGGTTCGTGATGTGACTGAGCGACCCGTCACTGCCATGCGTACAATTTGCTTGTCCTCACGTGAAGTGGTGCACTGAGGTGAATGCGATCGGCCTGTTGTACCTTCCCGCATCCAACGATCACATATCCTCGTTACAGTTGTTTGGTTTCGTCCAACACGACTACCGATTTCCCTGAAAGATAATCCACAATCTCAGTAGAACACTATTCTTCCTCTGTCGAACTCGGATACTTGATCAAAAGCTGACCGCTGTTTTCTACAAGACATAACTGATCGTTTTTTGAAAAAAACCACAATTGCCGAACTTGAAATCATCGAAATCTCCAAGCCTTAAATAGCGCTTTGAGGTGGCGCCACAGGCGTGCGGGATGTGTGTTTGCGTTGAATTTCTAATCATTTGCATATCTCACCTCCGTTAATGCATGTTGTAAATTTCATGTTATTTGCGTGCTTCCTTCATGGTGTTGCATTTACAGTGGTCAGCAGTGTATATGATTTTTAAAAGTTAGTATGGATTTCGGTCTGAGAGCACTAGTTATTTTTCCTAAAAATCTTAAATTAATAGTTTAAAAAAAATTGGATATTTTTTCCAGGTTTATCTTTAAAAATAATTATTAAAATTCAACAAGGAATTTTTAGTATTGAAAATTAGTTTGAAATGTTCAATTCCATACTAACTTTTGTTCTTAATAATCTAAGAAACAGAAATCACTGAAAATAACTAAAAAACTTTAAAAAATTGAGTATTTTACAAGAAAAATTTGTAATTTTTAAAATAAAGACTGGTAAAAATTATTTTTTATTTGAAGAATCAATTTAATAATATAACCTGAAAAGAAAACACAAATTACTTTCAATATTACTGTCTTTAAAAAGGGCACTGTGTAGCCTTAACATCACTACTCAAACTAGTAACACATTTAAAACAATCCATTATTTTTTCTAGAGCGTACCATGCCCAACCACAGATATAAAGATCAAGGAGAAGAAAAAAAAAAAAAAAACGGAATTCAAAAAGTGCTACAAAACATTATATATATATGTTATACATTATATATTTATATATGTGGGAGACAACAAGGGGCTAAAGCTTTTTTCTTTCTACTAATTTATTCAAAACTTAACAATTATTAATTAAAGAAAAGTAGCTAATTTCTAACAAATTGAGTTCCAGGATGTATCGACGACGAGAACGCCTGCTCTCGAATCTCAGTCTCTTTCTCTCTTATACACAATGGTTCTCAGTTCACAATGGTAACACACGTACAGTGGTGGCTAAAAGTCCTGAGCACACTCATTTTTTAGCATAATTTTTGTTTGACTTCATTTTTCGTTGTGAAATTATTGCACTATCTTAAATATTGTTATTGATTTTAATATATTTTTTCATGCTGATTTCAAATCTGTTTGTAGATTTCATCTAAAGTAAATATTTTCATTGATATGTTGAAAAAACCTTGACAAGAAAGCACAAGGTCACTGTAAGAATGAGTGAGAGTGTTTTCCACCAATGAAATGCTCCGTTATTTCAAGTAACAACAACAAGAAAAAGGTGAAACGTGATTTATTGTATTGAATGCAGTTGTGTGCTTGCGGAAAATAGTGTATTGAAAGCAATTTGGAGTGCGTTTGTGGAAAATATTGGAATTGTGGCTAAATTTTCATATCTGCCTGAGAATAAAAGGTACAAAATAATACATTTGAAGAAGGTTATTCTATGCGCCAAATTGCTGCTAAAGTACCATGTGGCTTTCTACTGTTGTAAGAACTTTGAAAAGATTTTCTGAAACAAATTTTAATGCGGACAGGGGGTGATCAGGACGACCAAGAAAGGCATCTTTACGTGAAGACAGGTTATTGCACAGAATTTCACTTTCAAACAAAAAGCTTAATTCCTTGCAAATTTTGAAACAATGGACTTTGACATCAAATGTGAGTGTGTGCCCAAGAACTGTTAGAGGAAGACTGCTGGAAATTGGGTTACGAGGCTGTAAAGCGCGCCCAAAACCATTACTGACTGAATTTCAACGCAAGAGGCGATTGACGTGGGCAAGGGAACATTCATTATGGACTATTAAAGACTGGGAAAAGGTAATATTTAGTGACGAGAGTCAGTTTTGTATTTCTGGCAACCAAAGTAGTGCCTATGTAAGACAACGCACTCATGAGGAATTCAGCCCTCAGTGTCTGAAGCCCACAGTAAAGTACCCGACAAAAGTGATGGTATGGGGTTGCATGTCTTCTCATGGTGTTGGAAGACTTCACATCGTTAGCGGAACAGTGAAAGCCATGGATTACATTGAAATACTACAAAATAAATTGCTACCAACTGCGAGAGATCTTTTTGGGAATCAGTCATGGATTTTTCAGGACGATAACGCCCCTTGTCATCGTGCAAAGGTAGTCCAGAAATGGTTGAAAGACCATACTGTGAATAGAATGAACTGGCCAGGACATTCTCTCGACCTTAATCCGATAGAGAAAGTATGGTTTAAAATTGGTAATGAAATTTCAAAGAAAAAACCTTCAAACAAACGTGAATTAATTGAAGCTTTAATATTTTCCTTCAACCATATTGTCACGAAAGATCTTCTTTTGAAATTGGTGCATTCCATGCCAAAAAGATGTAGAGCCGTAAATAAAGCAAACGGCTGGCCCATAAAATATTGATTTTCTAACATGTGACAACAATGTAATTTTCAAAATGCTTATTAAATATACCATATTTGTCAATTTTCGTGTTATTTTTCTTTGCATATTATGTTATTCTATATAGTTTTATTCTGCACATATTTCACATTATTGTGTTCAGGCAGCATTACTCCAAAAATATTTTAGTCCTTCAGAAACTAGTAGTAGATTTGAAATCAGCATAAAAAAATACATTAAAATCAATAACAATATTTAAGATAGTGCGATAATTTCACAACGAAAAATTAAGTCAAACTCAAAAATTACGCTAAAAAATGAGTGTGTTCAGGACTTTTTGCCACCACTGTATGATGTACATTCTTTTATTAATTTTATACTGTTTTTGGATGAGGGTAGCTCAAGTTACCCGATTTTAGGGAACAATATTTATGTCATTAGCAAAAAAATCTCATTCATAATTTTTGTTCCGTTAGTTAAAAAAAAAAAAAACGTTTTATTTTGTTTCGTTACTCGAGATGAGGAAAAAATAGTTATCTCTTTCTCTACTTTTACTCATTTCTTACTCTTTTTATTACATTTCTATATATTCTAAAATTGGAAAATTTTAGAAAAAGTTAGCAAAAATAATAGAATTTTTCAAGGTAAAAATAAGAACATTCAGCTTGCCGCGCAGTGACGTTACCAATTTAACTATATATGTTTAAAAATCAAATTATGTTTTTTATTTCGAAAATTAAAAATTCGAAGATATGTCATCTGTAGTGTTTTTCCTTATCCCAAGGTCCATGCTGTTCAATTCCAAATTTATAGACAGTGCAAATTTTTCTTTCATCATTTTATTAACAAAAACCACGTAACGTATAGAACAACAAACATAAACTCGGACGATAACGCTGCGTGTAGCAATCGAGGGAATAAAAGTAAATCGATACAAAAATTATCGTTGCCACAGTGGCAAATTAATTAATAAATAACTTATTTTTTAACTATTTGAATTAACTTATAAAATTCCTCATCGTGGGAATTACCAAGAATCTGCGGCCCGAGTTGCCACATCAACTTCGTTAGAACTTAAGGATTTTTAAAATAAAGGTCACAAGTTTGAATTTCATGCTTCAAAACTGTCACATACTGAAAATATATGTTCAATGGTTTTTCTTCAGCAATAAGTTTAAAAAATAAAAAAGATACTTTGCTTAACATTCTAAGTACAATTTGTTTACTTTTTAAAAAGGGAACACTCACAAATTTCAAGCACCATGTGCGCTATTAAACTTTCCAAAATATTTTACTGCTCAAATTTCAAAGCAGAAATATGAGCTTTTTTTCTAATTTGTTGTAATAAAATACCTTCGGCTGTCAATTTATCCCACCTATATGAAGCAAATGTTTTGTTTTTTTTTTACCGTAAAAAGAAAACTATCACTCATAAAAAATATTTGTTGGAGAAAGAAAGAAACTCAAATACACACACACATATATAGAGAGAGAAATGAAATCTCCAAAAACTTGTGCTATTAATTTACTAAATGTTATTCTCTAGGTGAATGCTATTTTTTCATTCTTTATGATGTATAGTTGACACATGTTCCTTGTAGAAGGCTTGCACCTTTTATTAGTAACTATCAGTTTTAAAGAACATTTCAAGAATTTATCATGATATAGTAAGTTTTCAAAAATGTTTTCTTACTTATTTTGTGGTGCATTTTTTACATAGAAGACATTTTTCTCGATACTATGTGAATAATTAGTGTAATGATTTGTTCTGACTTTACATTTGAGCTTTAAAAGATTCTCTTGTGAAGTAAAATTTCCTCTACAAGAAAATTAGAAAATAAAAATATAACTTGTAAAAAAAAAATTTTTAATTTTTAATCAAAAAACTAATGTTTTTAATCGATGTTTAATTCGATAAATTTGTTTTATAACTTTGTATTATACTGTATGGTGGAATTAAAATGAATCAATTTGCCATTTCATAAAATTTTCAAGAAAGAAAAGGAAAATAAATTTGCATAAGACTTCAAATTTTTTATGTTAGTCTAAATTTATTTTTTAATTTTGTATTCTTTTTGTGCTTTAAATAAAAAATATTAATGATTTTTTCTTTGACGGTCATGCTTTTAATAAAAATATATTGACACTTTACTTTGAAATTCAATCATCTTTTTTTTTAACTCAGCCTCTTTCATTTTAAATGTTTAGTTGTATTTGTTTGTTAGAATTTTAAACTATTAACAGTGACTATTAAATTCTGCTTAGTCATGGTAATTACTTTTAAAGTACACAGAGTAAAAATCTTAAATAAGCAAAGGAATGTTTTTTCATCTACACAGCATTAAAATATTTTATTCAAAAAAAATATACAACAGTTTTTTTTTAAAAAAACAGGGAGGGTGTAATGCTAATGTCTGTGTTTGCAATTAAAATTAAGGAATTTATGTGCTGTCATTCTACTACACACATTCACTCGTGTGAGTGTGTGAGGGAGCCGAAAACTTCAATGGTCGAAAGCATATTCAATTTGAAATTTATGTATAAAACACCTTATATGTAAAGATGAATTTATTTCCAATTAATTTTTCTCTATTGAGATAGTAATCCAGTAGCAAAACAACCACTTAAAGTAATTCTACTATTTTTGTTAGAATGGAAACGTTCAATAGTATCCTAAAAAGTGATATATGATTAGCATCAATATATTCTATGATGTGTGGTTTCTTTTACAAGAAAATTCTCAATAAATCCCTCCTTCAAGTATAAAAATATCCCTTAGAGAATCTTTTTTTTATTTCATTGCATGTTGTAAAAAGTGGAAAGCTACACTTTCAAATGACTTAAAGGCAATTTAGAATTATTTTTTATAGATTATGTTACAAATAGTGAAGAAAGATTATACTTAAACGTGAATTAGAAGCATCGCAAAATAATGAAAGTAAAAAAAGTAAGCTGTGTTAATAATTTTTGAATATATATTTTTCTTTAATTGTAAAATCTTTTAAGCTGAAAGTAAGAATCTTACATATTAGCAAGTAAATTTGCCTTATTGGATTAGATTTGGAAACGAAGATGATGGTTTGAAAAAATTAAGCAAATATTCTGTTAAATTTTTTCCCCATTTAAGAAGGCCAAGACCTCCCAAAAAGAATTTTAAGCTACAAACCAGACTCCTAGTTCCATTTATACCAGTGCTTCTCAAAGTTTCATTATTTGTGACCTAATATTCAATCATAATTTTCATCGCGCCCCCCTCCATACAAAAACATTGTATTTAATTCAATAATATTATACTTTTACGCTAAAGCTACAATACGGCCCAAAGCGTTAATTGCCCCGGATGTGTATATACGTCTTTCCGAAGTACTATCTTTTACGTGCACTTCTATCCATAAAACTATTCTGAAGGCTTTAGAACGCAATAAAAGGACCTTGACAGTGTGTGTTTGTGAAGGATTTACTTATTTCAGAGGATTTGCTTATTTATTCCTTTTTCGTCCCCCCCCCAATACATCCCGGTGTCATTGGGGAGCGAATCACGTAACTTTTTATCGGCAGTTAAGGGATTAATAATGAACCGTACAAATTATCAAAAAAGGAGTTAATTTTTGTATATAATTTTACAAATGACAAGCCCATGAGGTCACTGGTAATTTTTAATGTTGTTCTTAACTTAGTATTGTTAAATTAATTATAAAATACTTTGTGGAGTACTGATACATTTATAAGTGTATTATATCAGTTTAAATGTATATTTGTTTCTTATTGTGTCAGAATGTATTTTGTTTATTTACTTTCAGTAAATTAATAAAAAAATTTATATAATCTTGTTTTCGACTTTTCAATATGCTCACGGCCCCCTTCACAGACTTATCACGCTAGAGGGTGCACCCCGCAGTCTGAGAAAAGCTTATTTGTGTGTGTACTAATATTTTTGGGAATGAAATATTTTAAAGCCCTTTGACTAATGATGATGTCCTGAGGTTGTTCAATTAGTAGAACATTTACAATATACACATACTTATTCATGTTTAAAATCACGAAGATCTTTCCCACAGTCCTTCTTGCAGATCTAGTGTACAGTCAGTTAAAAAAAAGCAACAGAAATACACATGCGAAACCATTTTTTAAGTCGTATTCACTCACCCTTTTTGTTAAATTACAGTTACAAGCGTAATCATGAAAATCAAAGTCAATTAAAATCAAAATGTGTTGATTTTGCAGCCTGTATGAAACTTTTTTTGTTACCAAACAAGTAAAGAACTGAAAGTTTCATTCTTCATTATTTTTATTACAGTTTTATGAAACAATAGGTATTGTTACTATATGTTAAATCTAACACGGTCAAAAACTCTTAAAGCTGATATAATGAGTGAAACATGTAGAATAAAGCGGGAGCTCAGAAAGAGGGTAGTACTCTCTGAAAGTAATTTAAAACTGCCCAGTGCTTCAATCATTCTGGCTCGATATTCATTAAATTGAATCTTTAACAAGAAAATAGCCTTTTTCAATATAGTATTTTAAGAATGAAACACTTTTTACACTTACTTAGCTCATCACTAACAATTGGTGTAGTATAACTTCGGCTTAATTTCTTAAAACGTTTATTTCTATATCTATGCACATGTGTGTATTGAAGATATATAATTTTCATATTTATTTGTTGATTTAAATTAATCTTAGAAAAAGTCAAATTTCAATTACCAAAAATATAAGATTCTGTGAATATTTTTGAGCTTGCATGTTTCAAAAACCACCGAACACTGTACGGATACTAGATATGCAAATTTTAATTTAGTTTTATTTTTTGTGTAAATGACAACTCATTTCTGAGGGGAAATTAACTTTGAATTAAACGAAGCAGGATTTTAGGAAAAATCGAAAAACTAGGTCGAAAGGTATATAATTTATTTTGAAATATATGTTTTAAACAATGAAAAGGAAGTGGTCACCGTGTTGATTCGATATTATGAGACACTTATAGACAGTATAAAGTAAATTGATATAGATTCTGCTTTCATTGTTTTAGTTAAAAAAAAAAGATGCTTCTGATGTTTAAAAAACTGAGAATATTCAATTTTTTAAATTCAATTCTTACAATTCAATATACGCCCTTTTCTTTATCATATAGAAAGTCTTCAATCAAATGGCTACAGAGTATCGAATTACGAAATCAAATTCTATTTGTTACATAGTTTATTTGGCTTTGTTCAAAACAATACTTTAATTTACGGGAGGAATAAGAGTTTTCTGGGGAATATATAAAAGAAGTTGGAAAATGACATTTTGTACAAACGAAAACTAGGACAATTTTAATTTGTTTATCTTACTATCTAAAAAAATATACGAACATTTTTTTAAAAAATCAATATGTGACTAGTAAATAAAATGTAATTAAAAAAATCGTAATTATATTTTTTCCATTTTATTTTCTACATACATCTCATAAATATAAATAAAATTATATTATAACAAGTAATATAAAAAAATTTTAAGTTAATTCCTACTTTGAATGGATGAATAGAAAATATTTTATTAAAGATTGAAAATTCGAACAAGATATATTAATATATATATATAATCAAAATTTCTCTACAAGAGAGAGAAGAATAGACATGATCAAACTGAAAGGAATTGAAACTGTAAGAAAACAAGACAATAGCTTTTAAATGAAAATTGAAAAATAATAGAGACAAATATAAAAACAAATATAAAAGCATGGATGCAACAGTATTATAAACATTGCTGACTTAGGACAGCTTAAATATAAAATAATTTGTATAAAAGTGGGGTTGAACATGTTTTGTGGCCAGCCAACCTTCCCCCTTTCTGTTAATAATACTGAACAAAAACCTATTGAAAATAATGGGGAAAAAATCTAAATCCATTATGAGAAAAAGGTAACTTACCTAAAAAAATTACATTCAAAAATGCAGAGCGTGCGCTAAATCTGAGTACGATAAACAAGTTATTGCCAGACTCAAATACAAATTCAAAGCATAGCAATGGCTGAAATCTCCCTATATATATATATATATATATATACACTCAAGAGCCAAAACATTATGACCACCCCTACATTTTGCAATGAACTCGCCTGGATGACGTGAAAGGCACGTGATTAGGTAGAAGTGGTATTTAACTGCTGCTGGAGAGTCGGAAAAATCATTCTTTCACTTACTTCTGTGTGTGATGGGAAAAGCTGCAGATCTAAGCGACTTTGATAGAGGGCAGATGGTAATGGCTCGAAGGCTCGAACCAAAGAATTTCCGAAACTGATGAAAGTATTTCCGAAAACGATGGGTTGTTCGCGATCCACAGTTGTTGGTACTCATGCAAAGTGGATGAATGACGGTGAAACCAGCAGTAGGCGACATGATGTTGGACGTCCACACGCTATCAAAGAAAAAGATCATCAGAGTCTGCCTCACACGGTGAAGCAAAACCGGAGTCAGATAGTGGCTCAGCTGACAGCCCAATACAATGTGGAGCCAAGTAGAATAGTATCGGAGCAAACTGTTCAGCGGACGCTGTTGGATATGGGGCTACGCAGCAAACGTCCCACTCGTGTGACTTTGCTGATCAAGTGTCATCACCAACTGCACCTGCGCTGGGCCCGGGAACATCGCGACTGGTCCATGGATCAGTGGAAGAGTTGCCTGGTCAGATAAATCACGGTTTGTCATTCATCACGCCGATGGCCGTGTCAGGATACGCCATCTTCCAGGCGAACAGTTGCTCTCTCAATGTACAGTAGGTCATACACAGGCCGGTGGTAGCGGTATTATGCTTTGAGGGACGTTCTCTTGGGCGTCTCTGGGACCCATGGTTGTGGTAGAGCAGACTACAGAGTATCTGAACATCATCATTTCGGACCAGTTGCACCTTTACATGGCCTCTGTTTTTCTAGTTGGAAATGGAATGTTCCAACAGGACAACGCCCCGTGTCACAAGGCTAAAATTGAGTTGGGGTGGTTCCAGGAAGATGATGCTGAATTCCAGTTAATGTCCTGGCCGCTTAACTCACTGGATCTCAATCAGATAAAACACTTTTGGGATGTCATGGGAAGGCAGCTCAGAGTTCAAAGACCACCAATTCGCAATATCTCGGATTTGCGTGACCGTTGCTTAAACATTTGTTACAATCTGTCTCCGGTCATCTACCAAGCACTTGTGGCATCCATGCCAAGGTGGGTTGAAGCTGTGTTGCTTGCCAAAGGTGGTCCAACTCGTTATTGACAGGTGGTCATAATGTTTTGGCTCTTGAGTATATATATATATATTGGGAGAGAGTGAGCTATAATAGTAGAAATTGAAAAATTAAATCTTAATTATGTAAGAATTCTACCTGAGCTCCTAAAGATGTGGAAGAATTGGAAGGAAGACTAGCCATACTTCAAAAAACAATCTAATTTATTTTCAATATTAACCACAACTCAGATTCAGTTGATCAGGGATAAGAGATGCACCCAATTAATCAATCTTGGGACAATTAACGAGGTACACGAAATATGAGAAGACTTTAATACACTAAATACACTTGCTCACGGCAATAGCTCTGACTTCTTAGCTATTTAATACAGTTTCAATCTCCAGTCACAATTTCACACCTTAAGTAATTCAGTCATCAAAGAATAAATATCCACGATTCACATTCAATTTGATTAATCTCTGCTCCGCTAGCAGTCTATCCCCTATCTCTCTCTCTCTCTCTCTCTCTCTGACCTGAAAGCCTAGAATATATATACTAGTCATAATTTACATAATAACATCTTCTTCGAAGGGGAATCTTATAATAAAATAATTTTTAAAGACCAGAAATTCCCCAAGTGGACTACTAATGAAAAAGAGCGCGAATAGAACCGTAGCAATTATAACAAACATTTTGAGTTAATATTTTTTTATTAATTGGATAAATTGGTTAAATATCAATATTGTTAAGGAACAAAAGCTGTAAATAATTAATTCTGATGCTGACGGCGTCAAAAGTTTTACGTTATATAAAAGCAAAACTTAATATTTAAAGCAGTAAGAACATTTTATTATACTTACTGCTCATTTTATGCTATACCCTATGAGAGAGAAAATCCAATTTCAAACAGCGGCTGATGCATTACTTGAAAAAAGAAAATGCATTAAATTTCGGGGAACTCATTAGTTAATGAATTATTATGTTAAAAACATTTATGAATATGCTTGTGTTGGTTCTAAATATAAGTAACAGCGTAATTATTATATTCTTCTCAGAATTGTACAGTAGGAAAGCAACAAAAAATTTGTAATTGTTTCCATTGTTAAAATGTTTCTTTGCAATGTAATAAAAATAATGAATTTCTTTAAACATTTGCTTAAAATTTTTCATTATCTTAAGCCAAGCTAAAGAATAGCAATAAATTATTCAAGAAGAAGAAATTAAATAACTCATAAATTAGATTTTGTAAATGAAAGTAAATTTAATAAATAGTAAAAACATTATTTAAATGTTTTGTAGTTTCACTTTCTTAGGAGACCAAACCGAAAATTATATAGGATTCTGTTCGCAGAATTCTACCTATACCACTGTGACAAATAAATAACCGGGTTAGTCATAAAAATTAACTTTATTGAAAACAATGCACAAACATATTTTAATCCCCTTCAACACACTCCCCATCCTCATCATCCTATACTGCATACAAGTTTTCCACCGTTCAAAGCAGTGTTGTGACTCATTAGGTACCATCATCTTCAGTGTGCCTGCCGTTTTTGCCTTCACCTCATCTACAGTTTGAAAATGCGTTCCCTTAAATCCATTTTTAACTTTTAGAAACAGGTAAAAATCGTATGGAGCAAGATCTTGTGAATACGGTGGATGCTTGAGCATAATAATGCGTTTGTCCACCGAGAGCTGTTTTGTAGTGAGCGCAATGTGCTCGAAACCTTGTCTTGATCTTTTTTTATACCAATTTTGCTCAAACTTTCACCATGTGCAAATTCTCAGCTAAAATTTTTCTTATTATCTCTCTGTCAATATTCGTAATATCTGACATCATCCGAACTCGCAAACGTTAGTCTTTTCGCACGATTTCATTAATTTTTTTTAAAGTTTTCATCAGTCCTTGATGATATAGAACGGCCAGAATATTTGCAATCTTCAAAAGCCTCTCGACCTTCAGAAAATCATTTGTGCCATTAAAAAAACTGTCTACGTGAAATGCAGTTATCTCCAAACACTCCTTTTAACAATTTAAGACATTAAGTTGGAATTTTTTTTTTATTTCACGAGAAATTTCAAATGTATGCTCAGCTCGATTTTTAAGATTATCATGGTGGCGGCATTTTGTCATGACAATGTGTGTCTTACTCACAAACAAGGATAAAAAAAAATTAAACTAGATAGGGGATAGTATAACGTCCACCAGCTCCGGTAGGATCACTGTTAACTGTATTCCATTCCCACTCCTTCACACCAAGTCTAACAGCTAGGGCATGCGCAGTCCGGGAATTTAATTGTCACACCTTGGGCCTCTTATTTATTTTTAACACAAATAAGCAATTTATAAATATGGAATTTTTTATCAACATGATATAATCTTAAAATTTTGATACATTTCATACGAAAACTGTATACATGTCAAAGTTATCGAGTCACTGAATCTTTTTTGACAGTTATAGTACGAATAAATGTATGATTGTTTTCCATGAAAAATTAAGGGATTAAGCTCCTCTAAAAATAACGCGCGTGAGGGAGGAGAACCTGAGTAGAACAGAAACCGCCAAAGACTGAACCTTCTTGTAAGATTTCAAGAACTGAACAGGATAGTCCTTCCCCAAATTAGAACTCCATAACCACCAAACCAGTAGCTTTCAATGATGTCGAAGAGGTTCCTGCTCTCTCAGATATGAATGCGTCTAGAATCACTAAACAATAGAAATCTGCTCTCTTTCTCATAGAATTGCTGATTTTGTCCAGTTCTTTTGTTACCGATACCACAGAAAAGGCCTTTAACAATGAGCAAGAGGTTAGCAGCAACGAACTGACATCAGGTACAGTATCATGTTATCTCTAACAGGATTGTCTGCCAGATATATCACTTTAAGGCAGCCGTGTCGTTTAAACTGATTGTTACTGTTGCATAAAATTTCACAGGGATGATAAGCATACACCACCAGTGTGCTTTATATACGTCCAACGCTCTCTGTAAATGATTTCAAACTTTTGGAGGTAATGACTGACTAACTTTGGAACTCCTGCGCGTTCCAATGGAGCATATGGATGGAGTGTAAAACAGAGTACATTCGAATACTAAGGTAATTACTCCAACTAAAAGCATAAATCGACTGACGAAGGTTGTACCAATGGCTTTCAGATGGATTCACGAAGAGTAAGAGCAAATGCCATTATTTGAAAGAAGACAGTAATTGGATTAAAATAAAAAAGGCCGTCAAATATCCGGGTTGCATAGCATTTCGGTCAGAACTGCTATCATTTCACGATGGTAGTAGGAATAGATGAACCATGATCCTACATAGCGTCAAAAGAGTAGCAGTAGACCAAGAGTGAGGACAGAATGGGAGGGCGTTTTATCAGACCTCTTCACAACCCTGGTACTTCCTGATCACCAATCACCTGATCACTCTCAGTAAATGACTCCTACTACTCTTCATGTTGTACACTACAAAGCGAGTTAGTAGTTGTACCGGATGCATTTTATCTGGAATCTCCCGGACTGGAATAGAAATATTTTCAGTGATGTCTCGTTTCGAATCGAACCCAAATAATCAATGAAGACGTGTTTGGAACCATTTAGGATAGTAGTAGGATTCCCATATGGGGGGGGGGGACTATCGTCAGCCACACAGTGCTACAACCAGGATTTTGGTACAGAATACCGTTTCATTTAATAACCGAGCCAAGTTGATCGTCATCTGTACAATCTATCACGGTGATACGTCGACAAAATTCTATGCGCAGAAGTGTTGCCCTTCGTTTTACGAACCTCTGGGCTTTCATTTCAACATAATTCCCGAGAGCATGCAATACGCCTTCCTGTTGCTTATCTTAGTATTTTTCAAAAAATTTCCTGCCTGACATGATTACCAGAATATAATACGTTGGGTTTTAATAAGCAAGTGTCTCCTACCGTCCCTGGATAATTCGTCTGTTTGAATGTGTATGGTAAGCAATCCTGCTGAAG
Source organism: Trichonephila clavata (assembly GCA_019973975.1). Classification (NCBI taxonomy): domain Eukaryota; kingdom Metazoa; phylum Arthropoda; class Arachnida; order Araneae; family Nephilidae; genus Trichonephila; species Trichonephila clavata. Next base: position 113,771 of record BMAO01035035.1, read on the forward strand.
GATGTCTTCAAACTTTACGGATCAATTTCCAGTCGGATAACAGTTAGCATCAGAGCGAAGTTGTGTCAAGCGTTATTGATATTAATGCTTTATTAACTATATTCCCTGAATAAAATGCTCTAGTTTTATGATACTATGATACAGTAGGAGCGTTTCGTTTTTAATACGTCCAATTATATTGTGGTACAGTTAACGCGTTTCGTTTTCAATACGTACACATCAACTAATTTTCTTCACATTCGAATAACTTCTTCTGGTGATTCGCTTTATATATATATTATTAGGTCAATCATTTCTTTAAATGCAATAGTAATAATAATTATTTTCAATACAAAGCAGTAGATTTCTTTCAATGTAATGCAAATCATTCTGCTTTAAAAAGATACGGACCGCGGTAGCCCAGTGGTCAAGGTATCGGATCGTGGCTGGCATGTCATGAGTTCGAGCCCAGTACCACTAAGGACCCACTGTATGGGGAAGCGATCCACGTTAAATCTGTCGAGGGCTCAAACGTCCTCCCTTTGGTGATGTAGTTAGGAGAAGGGTTGCTAGCTCAGGTGTCATCCTCATCACTTGACCATGGTTCAAAATTACGAGGTCCGTCACCAAAGGTCCACCATGTAGCTGAACAGTGCGACGTTGATATTCTCTCACTCTTTAAAAAGGTAAAAGGTAAAAGGCGAGTACGTTTCCATATATCTTAAACACAAGGAATGAAGTTTTGGAGATACGGCTGTTCTTCCAATAGATCAAGGATATAGTTTTCGATATAAAGAGAAACAATTTAAGGCTGTGTTTTAGTGCAATATTAAATAATAAGATTTAAATTCCCACAAAACATTTATTTAGATAGAAAAGTCACCATTACTATTATATATTCTGTAATATAAATAATATTCCTGTCCTATAGCAGTTTATTGCATTACGATGTATTCATTTTTATCTAAATTAATCCATTTTTTTTCTGGTTAAAAATATTCTGTATCCTATACCTTAATATTAATTGTGTTTCCTCTTCACATTTTAAAAAGAAAAATTCCACATTTATGGAATATTTTTAAACTTTAAAAACACAGTGTTACAAACAGAGCTGTTTGTATAATAAAGTTGAAAATTTTCATAAAGTTTTTCTGTTTGAAAATGCGTTTGCGTTTAATTCATGCTATTTTACATTGACTAAGATATCCTTAAAGAACTGCATTGATTTTGAATCTATTTGGTTGGTACTTCATTCCAAATCGAAAAAAATATTATTAAAAAGGCCATGCAATGTGAGATATGCAATGAAATACTTTTAATTCTAATGTATACTTAAATGTTTATACAATAAATTTGAATGCAATTCATACGGTTCTTTATAACACATTTCTTAACAAGCTTTAAATAGCTGTTAATGCCCAATTTAAATGAAGCGGTAGTATGAGTTAAATAGGAGATAAAATAAAAGGATAATTATTAATAAGTAAAAGCAAAATAAATTCATAAAAAATACAAATATTTTAGAACTTTAAATAAATATGAAGATATTTTTTTATTCAGCTTAATCGAAATTTTACTAGGGCTCGAAGTTTCAATATATTCCAATGACGTAAAAAAACAAATACAAATTTATCTGAGTTAAAACTTATTTTCTGTAATATTTTTGAATTTTTAAAAATATACATCACAATTTAATATAAATGGGTATGAAACATGCAGAATTTAATGACTTTTAAGTAAACATTCTTAATGTTTACTTCTATTAGAAAAATGTATTATTTCTTTTTCATTTTTGTGGTTATATATAATAATATATGGAAAAGATGAATCACAGAGCTGCAGAACCTATTAAAATTGCATTTTTATTTGCTAGCCTAACAAAAGGTTTCTGAAATTATTTACCCCATTTCTGAGGCTTGATTACAATCGCTCTGTTTGCATTATAATAAAAAATAATTGAAATATGAAAAGCAAATAGAAAAAAATATTAGGTTGCAACAATGTATCCATTAAGGTGGATCAACATATTTTTTTTTTCCAGAATTTCAAAGCATACCTATGTGAAACAGACGTTCTCAGGTACATAAATGATGGAGAAAATAGAATTAATTATTCTTTATGTTAAGTACTCTACCTCAAAGAGAAGGAAGTTTAATTAAGTATTTGATCTTTTTGACGGTTAAAAGCCAAAATAATTTTTATTAAAGTAAAACAGGTATTTTGGTACTTTTTAAAATTTATTGCCTTGAGAAGACATTTACTAAATAGATACGAGAAGGGGGAAAAGAAACATCACTTTCTTTTTTTTTAATAGCTTTTTAGTATTAAACTTTAAAAAAATCTTCGGTTGAAATTCCAATGCTCTATAAAGTGGGAATATTAACACACATTCACGTCGTACTATATCTAACTATAGAAGGGTGTAGCGATACCATCTATATAAGCCAGAAACTACCTCCGCACCATGGTGATCATTTTTGTGTAGTGGTTAAGTTACTCGGTTTCGAACCCAAAGGATAAACGCGACACCTCATTGGTGACCCTGGCTGAACTCAGAAAAAGGCAACCTTCTGAACTATCGTGGCGCCATCTATCCACCGCAAATGCAACCAAAGCCGTCGCATAGTGACGCGATCATCAAGCCGTCATAACTAGTGACGCAGCAGCTAACACACTCGAGATAACTACAAAGTTCGTTCGCCTGACCACCAACTCACTGGTAGGAGAGTGTGTAGCGATACTATCTATATAAGACAGTAACTACCTCCACACCACGGTGATCATTTTGGTGCAGTGGTTAAGTTACTCGGTTTCGAACCCAAAGGTCCCGGATTATGTCCTATCAGATAAGCGCGCCACCTCAAGGGATTTGTGTGACGGACCTAGCAATTTTGAACCATAGTCAAGTGACTAGGACGACACCTGAGTTTTCACCCCTCTTCTAGCTTCCACACCACACCAACGGGAGGACGTTTGAGTCTCCACATATTTAACGTGCATCGAACCCCTCTGTACGGTGGGTCTTCAGCGGTACTGGGCTCAAAGTCATGTCACAACAGCCACGAGTCCTTATCTTGACCACTAGACTACCGCGGCTACATGACGGTTCGGGGAGAGAGAACTGAGTTTATGAAGTTGCTGTGTAGAATGCACTTCCCAGCACTCATTTATCAATACTCATCGTATAGGACCATTTAACAAAAATTAAGTCTTTTTACATTTTTTTTGAAAATTGAAATCCTTTTTGGCTATATTAAATTTTGAGGTTATTTAAAAAAATCAGTTTTCTTCTAATCCCCATGTTATAAAACCTCTTTTCCGTATAGTTAAACTCTGGTTAATAATAATTTGTCCCCTTCCATAAAATCTCGAGATCCACACACACATCCTAATTATCTATTCTAATTATATACTAGTATTCAAGTGGTGGTTTTATTGCTTCATTTATGATGTTGTACTTTTCGTGTCAATTAACGAAAAATAGAATTCGTTTCTATGCACCAGCTTTTTTATTTTTATTTAGTTAAACTATTACTGCCGAAAATTAAATTAAAAATTGAAAAATGTCATAAATATAAGTAATTTTAACTATTTTTATAGATATAAACTAATAATAAAAGTGCAACATTTTTCATAATGGTAAAAATTACTCTAACTTACAATAATTATGCAATCAAAAGCAATATTTTTAACAATGTATTATAGAAAGACCCATTAAAATGTGTCTATTTTTTCAATTACCCAATAATAAATAATTATTCATAGTTCCCTCTCGGGTATTGAAGCGCAATAGTAAAATAACTAAGACACATGCATGAAAAAAAAGAGAAAAAAAACATCTGAAAGCATTTTGAAAAAATTCAAATTTTATTTACATACTTTGAAGATGTTCTGTGTTTGAAACCTTGGTAGCACGGCATATAGTGGCGTAACGTATACCCCCGCAACATCTCCATCACGGGGGAGGCACAAGGATTCTAGGGGTGCCAAAGGTTATGATTTTGCAATCCATTGTAAAATCCGACTTGGGGCCTAAAACCTGATTTTGTTAGGGGCCCTAATATTCTCCGTTACTCCACTGACGGCCTACGTTAATGCGATAGTCCAGTTCCTACCATACTCTACTCCAGGGGTGGCCAACTCTCGACGCGTATGCTAGAGTGTACCACGGTAGAGTTGTAACGGTGGCATGTGAAAACTTACTGACAAATTTTGAAAAGATAATAAATAACCCTTTTTTTACAATTTTATTGACGTGGGACTGTTTCAGGAAAGAAAAAAAAACCCTCAAAATAAGTTTGTGAATAAATATTTTTTGCTATGAACGTAATAAAATAAAGATCCCTCAAAAACTATATAGCTGATATGCACCAATAATAACTTAATTTTGTAAGCCTCTGCAAGAGCTACTCCTAATATAGATGACTTGGTAAAAAAAAGTAGTAACACTAAAGCTACATTAAGAAAGTATTGAGCATTTAATAATTATTTTGAATTAAATGTGTGTGTCACACACACACACACGTTACCCATTTTTATTTTATATCTAACCTAACTGATGGAACTTGTGAAAAAGTTTATTAACAGTAAAACCTAAGTTTCTTTCTTCTTATTTATTGTATTATTTTTTTAAATTTCGACTGCAAAATTTGCATTAAAAATATGCTCTATTTGCCTAAAAATTTCATAATAAGCCTATAAGCAATATTTTTTCACTTTTCCATATGTGTTTGTTGAAAGTAGCACGCATAATTATATTTTTTATCAAATAGTGGCACTCTTTCCAAAAAGGTTGACCACCAATGCTCTACTCAGTATGGTATTATCAAAGCTATTGGCAGCATGTTAACATTTCAAGCAATTTTGCTATTTGACGAGATAAAGAGGGTATGAAAACTTGGTCTTATGTAAAATACCAAGTTTTCGGAACGAACAGAAAAGACAATGCATGCTGTCAATAACGTTGATAGTACCATGTTGAGAAGAGTGTGGCAGAAATTTTACAATCGCGTTGATGTATACCACAAAGAACACTTGTAAAGTATGTAAATAAAACATGAATTGTTTTCGTATTCTTTCAAATGTTCTTTTTCTGCATTTGCCTTAGTTTTTTTACTATAGCGCTTTGAAACCCGGGAGGGGGTTATGAATAACCCTGTATATCCCAAATAAAGTTCGAAATCATCAGTTTTCAAAGAGAGTTCCTCTTGCTAACCATCCAAAAGCTCCGCAAACACTATTCGATAATAATTTTATGTAAGTTTCATTTGATATTTATTTATTTACTTTTATCTAATCCCGTGAAACAACAAAAGTCTCACAAATCTTCACCGAAGCGTGAAAAAAATCAGCTTGACACGGAATCCTTACGATTATAAACGGAAACAAAATTCTGGACTGAAATAAATAAAATGTCACGGTACTTGAAGGTCAAAGAAATGTCTTGTTTTCCCGCTCATCTGCTCAATAAGGAACGAAAAGAATAGTTCCAGTCGTGTGGTCAACGAGTTTTTATGTATATAAAAATATCTTTATAAAAACTGTACTTCAGTTTTGTTTTCTAAATAAAGAAAACTTTAATCGTTGAAGCAATGCATATTTATTGCTAGTGTTGTAATATGCCAGCATTAAAACGAATGCTGAATCGACTGTGACCTGAACGCTGGATGTTTTCTGACCGCTCTTCTGAATATTCTATTTAAGTGATAAAATAGTAGTGGCCTTGGTAGCTTAATAGTTATGGTCATGAACTCGTAGCCGGAGTGTCACGGATTCGAATTCTGGCACCATTGAATAAATACCCCTCGTATAAAGAGGCCGATGCACGTTAATATACCGGTGTTCTTCTGTTGGTGTGTTAGTCAGAAAAGAGTGGTGCCGGCTCAGGTGTATTCCTCTTCACTAGACAGAAGCTCAAAATTACGAGTTCCATTGCCAATACCCCTGGTTTTGTTTAATATTGTGACGTTTATTAAGCTCTCACTCACTCTCTAGTAAAGATAGTCCGAAAATAGTTCTATAAAAAATATTTAAGAAAAGATGCACTGCAATACAAAGATGCTACTATAAAATACGTATAAAGATATATTTCATGGGGTTTATTTTGATATCGATTTTAAAAAAGAAACACGTTTTATATTTATCTACTACATAAAGATGCTTCTTCTTCAACTACGTAAAGATGCTTCTTCTTCAATGTCTCGACAGCCCTGGGTAGACCCTGGCCTTCTCCAGAACTTTTCTCCCGGCATCTCTACTTTTGGCAACTGTTTTCCAGTTTTTGACCTTTAAAATATTTAGACCTTTTTTGATACATTCAATCCATCTTAACGGGGTCTGCCCCGAAGTCTATTTCCTGTGGGTTTTGAAAGAAAGATTTTCTTGCAGCAACGATCTACATTCCTTCTAGCCAGACGACCAGCCCATTTCAGTCTCTGTAATTTGACAAATTTTACAATATCAGGTCGTTTATAAAAAGATGCTACTTAAAGTAAATATAAATGTACTGGGATAAAATAGGTACTACAAGAAAAAAAAAAGATATATATTTCCTAACGTTCACTCTAAAATCTATATAAAAGGAAATGTATTTTGTTTAATCGCACACATTAGTCTTTGAACGTGAAAACACAATCTTTATCAAACATTCCTATTACCAATATAATTCGGTACGCACAATGTAGGTATATTACGATTTTTAATTGTGTGGTTAGAAGTATAGTTATTATTTCAGTGTGGACCAGTATCAGGTGGACCAAGAGTCACAACCCCTCGCCACGACCGATATGTGGTAATAAGTGTGCGACGTCAGAGGGGCAGTACTGCTAGAGCACTGGGTTCGGCACTCACAGTCGCCACAGGAATACGAATTTCGAGACAAACTGTTTACAGGAGACTCAATCATGCTGGCCTGTATGCTAGAAGACCAGCAGTTTGCATTCCCCTCACATCTGCGCATAAACGCGCTCGTTTGAACTGGAGTTTGAAACATCAACATTGGAGTGTGGTAGAGTGGGCCAATGTGATGTTCAGTGACGAGTCCCGGTTTAGTCTGAGTAGTGATTCTCAGCGGGCAACGATATGGAGAGAACGTGGAACACATTTTGAACCAAGAAACATAACGGAAAGACATCCTTTTCCATCAAGGGGAGTAATGGTATGGGCAGGCATCATAATGGACGGCCGCACAGACCTCCATTTCTTTGCCACGGGGTCTGTGACTGCTCAAAGATACAGAAACGAAGTTCTTGAGCCTTATGTTCCCTTGTTTCGAGGTGCTGTCGGTCTTGACTTCATATTCATGGATGATAATGCGCCATGTCACCGAGCGGTGCTGATTGATGACTTCCTTGAAACGGAAAACATCCAGCGCATGCCGTGACCTGCGAACTCCCCTGATTTAAATCCTATCGAGCATGTATGGGATATGCTCATGAGACAAATTGCAGCCCTTTCGCACCCACCAAGCTCCGTTACAGAACTGAAGAGAGCTCTCCGAAAAGCTTGGAACCATTTGAGCCCACAACTCATTCATCATCTCATAGCAAGTAAGGTAAATCGCTGTGCAGCGTGCCTGGCTGTCAGAGGTGACCACACGCCTTATTAAACTGCAGCATCAGTATTTTATTTAATGTTTTCTTTCATTTTTTCTTTAAAGTGTGAATCCTTGCTATGCTCAGTTTCCTTTCAAACTGCTACTTTGGATAATAAAATTAATTATTATCATTCTTTTGATTTGCTTCCTTATTTTATAACCATTTTACACTCGCATTGCACGTTTCCCACCATTCTGATTTACAGTTCCTTCATTATTCACATAATTATCAATTATGCTTAACTTTTGGACACCAGTATATTTATTTTATGAACTAAAAAAGTGCTCACGAACTACCATAATATTTCAAACGTTATAAAACTTGATTTTCGTTAAAAACAAATTATATGCTTTAGTAATTTTTAGGAGACTTCCCTTCGCTGCGTGGACATTATCCAGATAATACTCAATTTCAAACAACATTTCAATATGTTTCAAGAGTTTTAAATATGATAATGCCAGCTAACTTCTTTCAAATTTATGATATTTTTAGGCAGATGTGTTAAACACATTTTTTTATTATAGTTGCAAAGAAAAAAGTCAGAGAGGGGAAAAAAGAGGGCTATCAAGAGAATGGAAAGGCGTAAAAGCATTACCTCCATCACATACACACACAGACAATTTGTTACTTAACCCTTTCCTTAATTTATTTCTCTTTTGAATTCCTAGAAGTTTTTTATATTTTGTTAGCAATTAAACAATAATATTTAAGAAAATATATTTTCTTTTGCCAAATTTTATGTTTATATTTAAATTTTAGGGGTGGAAAGAATACTTCCCAAGAACACAAAGTGAAACACATTTTTTTTTATTATAATAATTGCAAAGAAAAAAAGTCAGAGAGGGAAAAAAATAGGGATATCAAGAGAATGGTAAGGCGTAAAAGCATTACTTCCATTACATACACTCACACAGACAATTTGTTACTTAACCCTTTCCTTAATTTATTTCTCTTTTGAATAATTAGAAGATTTTTATATTTTGTTAGCAATTAAACAATAATAGTTAAGGAAATATATTTTATTTTGCCAAATTTTATGTTTATATTTAAATTTTAGGGGTGGGAAGAATACTTCCCAAGAACACAATGTGAAACACATTTTTTTTTTTATAATAATTGCAAAGAAAAAAGTCAGAGAGGGAAAAAAATAGGGATATCAAGAGAATGGTAAGGCGTAAAAGCATTACTTCCATTACATACACTCACACAGACAATTTGTTACTTAACCCTTTCCTTAATTTATTTCTCTTTTAAATTTCTATAAGTTTTTTTATGTTTTATTAGCAATTAACAATAGCATTTAAGCAAATATATTTTATTATGCCGAATTTTATGTTTACATTTAAATTTTAGAGGTGGGAAGAATACTTACCAAGAAACCATTCACCGTCATAAAGAAAGTTACATTTAATGGTGATTATTTGCCATGAAAAGATGAGAAGCATGTTGCAGTACACCAAGGGGACATCACATTCTGCTCACATGTAGCGGTTCCTCTTTTCTTGTCCTTTTTCTGCTACATTTCTTACACCGTCTATAGTTGAAAACCATCTCTGGCATATGATTTCCCACACTGGCTAAGCGCATATCATTTGGAACTACACACTTCTTTGTTTAGAAGCTAGCAGGACGTCCTTTCTTTTTTCTTAAGGAATTCCCTGTATTAGCTGACGAGCTAATGCTATGCGGAATGTTAGCCGGTCTAAACTTCTGTTTCTTTTGTTCACTTCCCACAATATGAAACTATTTATGATGGCAAGGTCAATAGGAAAATAAAAGATACGATGCCATCATTTTACAGATCTAGTTACTTGGTATTTTTTTCTTTGATCGAAGCGATCAACCTCTACCATGACATCGTTATACACACAGCGACAGCTTTTGGACAAGGTACTTCTTTAGTACCATTTTTTTTTACCAATTTATATGTCACATAATCGTTGGATTATGTTCAGTAGCACAAAACTGAAGCGGAAATTAATTTTCCCATCGTTATAATAGCAAGGCCAGTGTATTATAATGGGTCTTGCGTTTCCCATTGGTGCATTTTGTAAGATGATGTAGATGGGAAGTAATCTTCCCAAGGCCCACGAAAAGGTTAATTGAAGATAAGATTATAAATCGTATGCATTAGTATCTGGAATAGGTTTAAAACATGAATTAATCAGTAATTTTCATTGTCAACACAAAAACAAAATGTAAACTTGACAAAATGAAATATAAGTAAATGATCTCTATTAGAGTAAAAGAAAATAGAGTAAGATTGCTATTAGTGAAAGAAACAGTTATTTTAATGTTATTTATCAATTACATCTATTTACCTACTTGTCTATATAGCTTTAAATTGCATTCAGCAATACATGGACTTTTGTATTGAATCAAAAACTTGATTCCAGAATTTTAAATTAACTTTAATCTGTTAAAATTAATTTGAAGTATAGAGAAAAGAAATGTTTTCCGAGTTTTAAACAGCTTATTGATACTTAAAAATATATGAATAATAATAGTGGAAAAGAGATGAAACATTTCCCCTGGTATAATTCTAATAGAAACTTTTAACATGCAATTTTAATGCAAACATCTTCAATTTCACTTTTCATATTTAAATAAATAAAACAAAAAAAAATGAATCCGTTGATACTTTAAGTGGAGCATGACAAATTCGTTGTTATTAAACAGTTTGTGAATCTGATACTTTAAATCAAGCATAACAGATTCACGGTTAACAGCAAATAATTTGGGAATCTAATGAATATAACATAAAACAAATGCATTAAGAGAAATTTTGCAGTTTGAGCATCATTTTTTAAAATTTTTCAATCAAACATGATTATTATTATTGAATCTTTACTTTAGCTAATGTTCGAATCTGTGAAAGCCGAATCTTTCCGAAGCAAATCTACACTTTTATAAAGTAAGAATAACAGCCCATCTAGGTTTAAACATTGTTTACTTGACGTTTGTTAGCTTTGTAATTTAATATATTTCTTGCAAACCAATTTAATTTGCTTGTTAAAATATGTATATTTATAAATTTATATAGTGTTTAAAATGCATACACAAAAATGTTTTTGTGCTTTCAGGTTTTGTAAATTATGAAGGTTCATGTTGCAGTTTTATTGAATATTTTCATTATCTTGTCAAACTCTCTTTTCTTTGCCAAAGCGGAGATTTTTACAGCTCTTGTAGATTTGGGCCCATTGCTCGATACAGGAGGTGAAATAGTGAAAACTCTTGAACGATACCTTCAAGTGGAAGAAGAGAGGTTAGAGAAGGTAAGGTGGTAAGTGTATGTCTTTTTTTGTTATTAAATTCAAAATTATGAGTAGCACGTTTTCTTACCAGCTGAATGATGCTACATATAGTATAATCAAACAGCAATGCCTTATCTTGCATACATGCCAAACCACGTTGGTACTTGGATAGTTTATTTTAGAATCACAGGCTTCAAACTTAGTTTCATGAAAATGTAATAAAGGAAAAGGGTAAGAGTAGTATATATGTAGAAAGTATATGAAAGAGTATTTATATTCGATTAAAATTCCGAAGGAGAAACATTTTTTGAAATTTTTACATCAAGGCTTTTTAAGGAAAGGACCGTTGCTACTTTGCGGTTTTTCAGAAAAAAATATGATTATCTTTATATAAATTTATAATAGGGGGAAAATAAGTTCATTTTTATTTTTCGGAGACTGTTAATTACAACTTGCCATTTTTTATATATAAATTTATGATATTAATTCCACAATTGTTAATTTTGTTTGTTGTCATGTGTGTGTTTAATATTCTTTTTCAAGATAAATAACAAAGCTTTTACTCTTGTATGCCTAAAAATTACAAAATGAAATTTTGTATTTGGAAAATAAAATGCTACACAGGTAACATACAATATCACAAACAAAATTTCTATTGTATTAACTGTATTTACGAATTAATTTTACTTGAGCTATTAATTTAAGTTTATTAAGCTGTCTTAGAATTAGGGAAATTCTTTGATAGAGTCCTGAAAACAGTCACTTTAATTTAAAATTTTCCCTAAAATCTTAGATTTTTTTTTAAAATAAAAGATACAACAGAGTCCCAAAAGCTCGGCCTGATGTAGACCGAAGGGAGACCGAGTTTGTGAAAATGCAGAGTTATCGAGAAGGAGATTAACCATGGAGCGGGCGTGCGGGGCACAGAATCACCCCAGGCTCACGAAATCGTTAATTCTGGAAAAACTGTTTATTTGCTACCAATGACCTTGACAGTATCCTTTTATATGATAGTCTTTATGGGAACTAAAATATATTTGTCACATACCTCCCTCTTTTTTTGGGAGTGGCAAACGTTTTCTTACAATCTTGAGGTATTTATTTTGACTAAGTTCCCCGCGGGAGCACTTTTGTTTCAAAATATTTTCTATGAACACACACGTTACATTTTCCCCCTGTGAACAACTTATTAGTTTTCAGTGCTGGGTTGTACAACTTATTATAGTTTATTAATGTAAATGAACAGGATATAAAAAAAAAGAAATGGACATCTGTGATATCTATTGAAGGAAGTTGAAACCGATCAAGAAAGGGAAGAATCCACTGAAATAATGCATATTAATCATGATGACGAAAGTAAATTTGAGAAAAGCGATGAACACGATGAAAATGATGAAACGTTTGAGTTGAAAAGAGAATCTTCAAATGCTACCTAAAAAACTCCATCAAGAAAAATATGAAGCCATAAGTGTACCACAAGACACACTTCTCCCTGTCAAAAAAACACAAGCAAGAAAAAGTTCAGCATGCTATTTGTCGATCATCAAAGGACAATAAAACTATCATAACTTGAACAAAATATGACAGTTTCGCCAGCAAATAACGTTCCTGTAATGTTAACGAAAAGTGTCTGTGAATTTTGTTCTTTATTAAAGCCACGCACATTTGAAACTTCTTGGTTAAGTTTGATTGATATATTTTTTTAAATTATCAAAAATAATAATAATTATTAAAAAGTCCTTAAAAGTAGGTAAATGTACTTTCTCTTAATTAAATTGTTCAAAGATATTACGATTTTTATCGTGTGTAATAAAAATAATTATGAAAAAAGGATTGGGGTGACTCAATCATCCCTCTCGCCCATTAATATTAATATTATGTGCGCACCTGCTACCGGGTTAAAAAAGGAATAAGTGCGAGAGTTTCCTCAGAAAATATCGAACTGCACTAATATATATTGTTTGCTTGAGAATACAACAGAAAATAAACTGCCCAAATACCCTTAACAAAGGAAAAGTACGTATTTTATGAAGGCATAGAGCATTTACACCAGAGTTGAGCATTAAGTCGACTGCGATCATCCGGTTGACCGCCAAGACATTTTGAGGTGACGACCTTTACTAAGACCTAAAACTCGCATACTGAAAGAAACACCGACACTATAGCTAGACAAGAATCGGCGTTTCAGAAAAGATGCGTCTGTGTTTACTTAAGCAAACGTTTCGATGAATGTTTAGACACACATGTGTACCTTCATTGGAAGCAAACGATGACGCTAAACATGTTCATTGCCAGTGTAAGGGAGAAAAGTGATCACTGCGATGCCAGCAATAGAAATGAATTTTTTCGCACACACCGACTGAAAGGGAGATTACACTTTGATGATTTGCCCTTCCCCCGAAAGCACGGGATTGGCTATTGAGACATCATTTCACACCCCTCGTTCCACGGGATTGGGTTCTCGAGATTATTTCATGTCCCGTGATGGCGAGGGAATCAGCAGCGAATAAATATAAGTATATACGTAGGGTTTCAGATTCGTCAGTTCTCTGCTCTCTGCATTGAATGCAGTGGCCGCGGTAGCCAAGTGGTCTAGGCATCGGATCGTGGCTAGTGTGTCATGAGTTCGATCCCAGTACCACTGAAGACCCACCGTGTAGGGGAGCGATGCATGCGTTAAATCTGTCGAGAGCTCAGACGTCCTCCCGTTGGTGTGATGTGGTGGAGAGCAACACCTTCAAAACATCAGGATTAGCCCTTACTCTGGAAAAGTCCACCCGCCCCTGATTTACATGGAATGTGGGACCTTGAACGGGTATCCACGTGGAGTTTTTCGACCTGCAAGGGGGAAGGGCGAGTTATCCGGAATGGCAGTTTACCGACTGCCTAGTTTTCGAGACTCTGTTGTAACGTGGGCACACACGGATAGCTTTTTTTATACTTCTAAAGGAAATAAACCGTTAGATCAGGAATGTCAGTAATATCAAGTATATTGGAAAATTTCATCATTTAAAAACAATTTTGGACGTACATGAAGTTAATCACGATCAAAAATTATAAAAGACAAGAGATAATGATTAAAACGGCTTAGAAAAAAAAAACAATTTTTCAGAATCTTATTTCTAAAATAGTTTATGTATTTTTACTATTGACATTCAAGTTAGGTAAACGAAGATGCTCATGGGAATACTAATTTTTTTTCTTACTGTAGGCTTCGAGCGCAATATGAAAAATTGTACACATCAGCTATACAAGATGAAGAATCTTTTCTGTCAAATCCAGTCAATGCGTATTTGCTGGTGAAGCGACTGACTTCAGATTGGGCAATTACCAACCGTTTAATTGAGGGAGCACAGAGCAAAGGTAATTAGATTAATGTGAAACTGCTGATTACTAATGTGAATAATTTTACAAGTTTCTGAGTCAATTAAGTTTTTTTATTTGTTCTTTTTGCCACTCACAGCTCTTATTGAAAATATCACTCAGCAATCCTTTATATTTCCGGACCAAGAAGATTTGAGAGGAGCGGCAACAGCTCTTTTGCGTTTGCAAGATACTTATTTGTTAGACACTACTCAGCTAGCTAGAGGTGAAATTGATGGAACAAAGCGTGTATTTTCAGAATTATCAGGTAAAACTGTTTGAAATGAAGATGATTCTCTGCTATGAACATTTCGCTTACTTTCTTTTGATATTACTATACACTTAATTAATACATGTTAGCTACATATCAGTAAAGCAATTAAAGTCCCGCTTCTTTTTTTGAAAATTTAACGTTCCGCATGTCATGAAATTGTTTTGGGCATTATATTTTAAATCGTTCGAAAGAGAATGTTTGGTTCTACTAGAATCGTTTTTTTTTCTTTTAGTTTGAATTTATTTACAATAATTTTCAGATTTAAAATGGAATATCAAGAGAAAATTGAGCCTTTTCGATACCTCATTCTTTTTGTTTTTAATCAAAGTTCTAAGATCGTAAAAGCTGTTTGCAACATTTTTACTGTGTATGAAGACGGTTCTATAGCTTACAGAACCGCTCGTATTTGGTATGTAGTTCAAAAATAGAAATTTTGACATAAAAGACGCACCTTGTTCTGGCCATCCAGTTCAGTTTCGTTTAAGAGCGAGTAAACTAACTTATACATGAAAATTCACGTCAAACGACGTGAACTGGCAGAGCAAATGGAATGCTTCCACAATGCTATAGAGAAGCACCTTCACTCGATGGGAAAGATTCAGAAGTGTGAAGCATGGGCCCGCATGCTTTAACAATTTTAACAACAACAAAAATCAATGAGTTACCAGGGACGTCTTTAAGGCATGGACACGGGTCCAGGGCCTCATTCTCCGTCGGTGGGGGCCTCGTTTCGTTCTAAACTGTCTTAGTAAGATAATTTTATTGGTAAAATATTATTCCCGTACATATTTTCTGAAAAACTGGGAATTTCAAACTGCATGTCAAACTAGCAAAAGTGGTAAGACGTTATTATTGTGTGATGATCGTTGTCTAGGCCCAATACCATAAACAATCATTGAACTCATTAGTCGTGGTTTTTGTTCGATCCGGATTGTGCCTAGGTTTTTGAGATTGTGAGTCGTGCTCATTTATTTGTTTCAAATAACCATTCGAACTAGTATTTGACAATACATGCTATACATCATAGGTTCTTCACGTGGGCGATAACGCCCCCTTGTGGGCGTTTGAGGCTTTTAGGGGGGCAGTAAAAGACCCAGAGAAAATTAGGGGACGTTGAGAGGGCATGGAGGGGCTTGGGAAGATTAACCAAATATAGTCTAAAGAAGACTAAAAAACACGCTGATTATGTACTAACCAAAGTAATCTTTATATTGTTTACCTTATGTTGATTGTATGCATTTAAATCATTTCTATATCACATGTACAAAAATTCACATATTTCGGTAGTTCGTGAAGTAGATGAAAAACTTCAAGATAACATTACATCCAGACCTACATTAAATTGAGAATATAGTGCTTTTTAATTTGTGCGGTGCACGTGTTGTCTTTGTCTGTGAGCAGTTGGAAAAATGTTTCGCCCACTGCATTTCGTTTTGTATATTATCCAAGAAACATAACTAAATATGTTAACCAGGAATTAAAGTATGATTCTTTAAAGATAAAAACTGTCAATTTATCTTTATTTTAAAAAGCAATATTACGAATTACTTCGTATCATCAAAACCGCTTCCTGTCTGTATAACAGGCAAACTAAAACTTTTATTTCACTCTTTTAAATGAAGAAATTTAGTAGCGTTTCAATTTCAACAATATCCTATCTATGACTAAAATATATAATATTACATATTTAAATATATTTGTGGCAATAGCTATTTCAGATTCGCAAGTAAAAAAATTGCGGCTTTAGAAGAAAATTATATTAAAAAATATATTCTATTAGTAATAGGATATTTTTTAAAACTTAACTGTTGTTTTTAACCATGTATTATGTACACTCTTATTTCTCTAGAGTGGGAGGGGGCGGTATCAAAATATTCACTAGAAAAGGGGGCACCGGTTCAAAAAAGGTTGGGAACCTATGCTATGCACTGTCTACTTTGTAAGATCTCAGGTAGGTACTTTTGCACAAGGGCCCAGTGCCTCAAAAAATCTTAAGATTTCTCTGAGCCGATGACCTCAAAGAGTAAGACGCTTTGAGGCATCCCTGCGGGCTACAATCTCTACTGATTTGTTTGTTGGTCACCGTGGATCCAAGCAACGATTTCATAATTTCATTCAACACTGGTGCAAAAATGGTAACTTGTTTGGATGAATTCCGCGAGTCTAATTCCGATTCTCGTTGATTTCTCTCTCTACCAACGAGATATTTAAAATTTTGTAGAACATTGGGAAGAAATTGTAAACAATGAGAGAAAAAACTTTATTCATTAATTAGTTGTTAATTTTTATTAAAAAATATACTTTTAAAAAACTTATAAAAACGACATAGTTACCAAACCAACAAATAAAAAAGACTATTCTCAAGTATCACTATCTTACAAGCACAATTTCAAAATTTATACTACATATTACATCTTTATTAACAGGTTTTATTTTTCTTTAGCTGGAGATTGCTTTATGTTGGGTCATGAAGCTTTGCAATTGAATGATCACTTTTATACTGTTCGATGGATGCAAGAAGCGCTTGATCGTGTTGAAAGAGAGGAAGTAAAAACCTCAAACAAACAAACGATATTGGATTATCTGGCTTACTCTTCATTTGTGGTAAAGAATGTACCTTTTTATTTGATATAGGGGAAATATTAACAAAAATAACGTGTAATAGACTTCACAAAAGTAATTAATTTATAAATGTCAATAATATCTTTACTTGGATCAAAAATAAAAACTGACACAATTTTAGGTGTTCGAATTTATGTGTGATCTATAAATTTTATTATATAATAAATCAAATTATTGTTCTGTTAAAGTGATTGATGGATTTTAAGGTATCCGAACACGTTGAAAATGACCAAATTCAGTCAAGGCAGATATTTTTGTTTTTTATTTTATTGAATAGAGCTATCTTTGGACTTTACGAAATATACTTTATTTTGTTTCTACACTACCTAGAGGTCAAGTTATAATCAATTTTATAAAGTTAGACGAACCGGAAGTGGGTTTTTGATCTACCAGAAGTGGGCATTTAAATTGCTCAAAATCTATCAGGCGAGTCTGATAACTCAAAATATTACGAATGTATTTCTATAAAACTTTTTGAACCTGATATTTATGTTATTTTCTAGAGAATGTACTGAAATTTTTCTTATTGTATGAATACTTTTTGAGTGATGGCTTGTTATTTAAATAATAGTCTCATAAAAAATGTAACATTTCTTATAATGTTTACTCAATCAACTCTAAAATTTTCAAATTTTAATAAAAAATTAAAATTTTAGTACATTTTCTGGATAAAAGCATCTAGTTTGTTTTCGCAATACTTTTACTAATATATATTTATTACTTTTTTCTCTAACTGCTTTGAAGTTTTTCAAAAATATTGCTAAAATTTCACTTATAATTGTGGTTTTTGTAAAATTCAGGTAATTTATTTTAAATTTTGATAGTTAAATTGTAATATTTATTGGTATTGAGTCCTAAAAGAGCATTTATAATGTTTTAGTATGCTATTTTGTTAAAAAGTACTCTTAACGTGTTCAGATACCTTAACTAAAATGTTATTAGATTGTAACAATCGGTATATTTAACATATTTTACGTCGATCAACTCGCCAAATTGGACTATGTTACCGTTTCAAAAGACGTCGCCAAATGCTACCCTCTTAATGTTATTGTTTTTGTGTTTCAACAAGTGTGAAGATGGTTTACCTATATTGGCTGCTTATCGCAAGGTTTAGCAACCTCTTCTGATATATAAGACGTAAATCTTCTCAGTTGACTGTATAATACGCAATTACCTAGCCATTTTTAATTAAATTATTGAAAGATTTCTTTTATACAGTCTTAAATAAATATTTCTTAGTTATAGTTATTTTAGAAACAAACTATGCCCTATTCAGAAATTAAAGAACTAAGTACCTGTTTAATTCTTTTAAGATTATATTTTTGAAAAAACTCCCCTGTGTAGCACCATTCAAATAATTTCAATATGATAAAAATAACTGTTTGATAAAAATAGATTTGTGCTGAAGTATCTACAGTCTTCTTTTCAATCTTCATTACACATTTTCATAAAAAAACTGTTCATGCAAATAAACGTTCTTTTAAAAAAATTTATTTTATAAAATGCAACAACATGCTAATTTGATCTTAATAGATTTATTATTAAAGTATTCAGTTTAAAATAAAATATAAGTTTTCTCAAAATGACTGGAATTGCTACTTAAACTCTTTTATTAAGTTTCACTAATATGTGGTAGAGAAGAGGTCATGGTTGAGAACTCGTGGCCGGCGTTATCGAGTCACGGGTTCGGTCCTAATGCCCAAAAAAATCTGTCGAGGCTCAAAGTCCACACGTGTGATTAGTGAAGAAGTTAGGATAGTTGGGTGACAGCTCAGATGTCATCCTCGTCACTTGTCCGAGGAGAAAATTTACGAGCTTTGTCTTCAATAGCTTAGTGTAGCTTCGAGTAACATTAGCGTCGCATAATAAAGCGGCAAGAGGGCTATTGGTGACAGACCCTTAAGTTTGAACTATGTTCAAGTGAGGAGGACGACACCTGAGCTGGTACCTCCCTCTCCTAACTTCCACACCAACGGGAGTGTAGCTTCAAAGCGTGACGGTTTTATTGAAATTCATTCACTTGCTTTATTCAGTTCCTAATAGGCGAAGCAATTTAAGAATTATTGATATAATTTGTAAAACTTATTAAAGTTAATTTTAACTAAATTATCAATATATTTCTTAAAAAACATCTAAATACAGTCGACTCTCGGTAATTCAAACCTTCGATAATACGAACCTCTCGATAGTTCGAAGTTTATGCTCAGTCCCTAGCAAAATTCTTGATATTTCGAACTAAAACAATACGTTTTGGTATACTCGATATTTCGAAGTAAAATCTGTGACTGGCCAGACTTCAACACGCGATAATTCGAAGTTATCTTATAAAATTCTCGACTATTCGAACACTCACTATGATGTACAGTCCTGTGATAAACAGGTTGGAGCTTACAATTTTTGTGTTGTATTGTCTCTGCATGTATCCCCTGAAACATAGTCCCTTTGATGACCTACTGTCTTCTACCCCTTCTTTGTGTTTTCCGGTTCTTCAGGTGATAAGAAACTTGTATTGCTTTCTTTTTCAAGTGAACAATAAACCAACCGCACCGGTTGTCAGCTGTCCATATCTTTCGTTTAACACTTATCCTTGCTACACATGTAATCAGAAACGATGGTCCACTATTGTAAAGAAGAGATGCGTAGGATTGTGTATGCATGTATTGAATGCATTCTTTTAATGCAGCTGTATAACACTTATACTGTATAATATGTATTTTAAAAAACACTTTAAAATAATTTTATACATACGTACAATTGTTGTTTTATTACATTATTCAAATTTAAATGCGTTAGAAAAAAATTCTCTTCGTGTATTTTGGGAGTTTTTTTCCACCTTCTTGATAATTCAAAGTTTTTCATTGGTCTCATCAATTTCGAATTATCGAGAGTCGACTGTATTTTGATTTCTCCCTACTTTAAAATACTGAACTGAACTCAGTTTCGCAAAAGCCCATGAGGGCCAAGGCCTACTGTGTCTATCCGTTTTCGTGACCTTAGGCGCTGGGGTGCATGTGCAGACGTTTCGGTCAAGTGGTTAGCTTGGTTCAGTCAAGTTGGTTAGCTGAACCACCAAGCTTGGTCGACCCACTGAAAGGATGAAAAGCTGAGTCGACCTTGCCCAGCCCGGGATTTTAACCCCGGACCTGTGGTGTGAATACTCGATACACAACCACTCAGACCCATTGGGCTTCACTTTAATATACTACTCTCAATCAAATTCATTCTAAAATATATTCTTTTAATTTTGTTAAGGTGCCTTTGGCTTCGCGATTACCTTTTACATGTTTTATTATTTACTCGTTTATAACTGGAGGATGAAACTTTTTATTCCTTTTTATGTTTAACTATTTTTTTTTTTTAATTTTGCCATATTTTAAATAAAACTACAGAAAAGTTGTTTTTCTGGCTTTTTAGTTTAATAACAATTTCACAGCTTGAAAAGAAATTAAATCAGAAGTAATTAATTTTTCTTATACCTATTTAGTTAGAAGTTTTCAAAACAGTCATTTTTTTTAAAATAATAATAATAATTGTTTCTTTTTTATTGAACTTCAAACAAGATAAAAAAATTACCATTGTCTCTGTATATAATTGTAAAATATTTCTATATCTCTTTTTTGCCCCGAAGGGTTAATCAATTTAACCAACAAACAGTTTGTGTGACACAGTGAGTAATTTTCTCAACTATGTTAAAGATTTCCTTTTATTTTCTAGCTAGGAAATTTAGAAGATGCAGTAAAATTCACGCAAGATCTCTTAAATATAGGTATGTTCATTTCCTTAACTGTGTCATTTTTTAAATTAGAATAAAAACTTTATATCTATAAATGAGCAATGCACTCTTGTCTTCTTACAGCTCCAAATCACGCTAGAGCTCAGGAAAACCTTATTTATTATCAAAATTTTTTAAATAATGGTGACCACAGCAAAGGCGATGAAGGAACTCCAAGTGACAACAGGCCAAAACCTCTCAAGGTTCTTAAACGAGAACAAATTCCAACTTTCACGAATTACGAAAGATTGTGCAGAGGAGAAAACGTTAAGGTAATTAAAGGATTAATGCTGCTTTGATAACTCGAAAATAGGGTTAAAAATTTTTCAGACGGGGGGTCAGTTTTTCGATTGGATATCAAATATTTTTCTCTTTTTCCAATTTTTTTAAATGATTTCTAGGGGAAAAAATAGAAACTGAAAAGAGAGATCATTCTTTGAAACAGCGGTCTCATACCTTTAGAAAGTTCTATGGACCAATAAATCTAATTTTTAATTTGGTGGACGTCTAATATTATATTTTAAGAAAAAGGTAAATGCATTTATACAACAACAGCCAGAAAACTTTTATTTTATAAATGTGAAATACGCCTAGTAAAGGTAGCAAAATTATTAAATAGTTTTTTTTTTAAAAAAGATTGAAAATTTGTTTATTTAAGTTGTTGTGACTTGAATCGATACGTCTTTTAAATAACAGCTAATATCGTTTTTAATTTTAATCAATCTTTGTATTGCTTATATTTTTCTGAGTATCACATTAATATTTTCTTTTTCTGCTCCTATGGTTATGCTAACGCTGGTTGCGATAGCAACGGAAAAAAATCGTTTGTTTTTACTGTGAGTTAAAAATGATTCATCGCTTCTGTTTTAATGTTAAAGATCTGCTTTTTAAAATGTTAAATACTTTTATACAATTCAGCTATTGTAATTATTGATCTTTAAATCATGCTATAACAAATAAATTGCCTATTGTGAAAAGGATTATGAATGTCTGATGCCCAATAAAGTATTACCATTTTTTGTGTGATATTTGTTAGTGTTTGTTTGGAATTAGTGTTTGGAATTTTGGTTACAGTGATGTCATTACTAGATGCAAAGCAATATTAATAAACTGAAGTGTTCTGCTGACAGTTTGCAATGGTTCCAACTCTCATTTTCAATGTCGCCTGGATACACTTTCAAAAGTATCTAAAAAGTCTCTTATTCAGAAGGAATTTCATTAAAAGTATCAAATAAATTTTGGTACCTACGTATTTTCGCAACCTATTGGCGGCAAAATATGAAACGAAGCACATGGTTGCCAATTCAGCACGTACGACACATCAGAATTGCCAACTTGGCGAGTTATTAATAGAGTTGGCGATTGTTGCGATAATACGTAAATACCTAATTTTTTTTTTTAAAATACAATCCATATTTTATAATGCGTTTTGTCATTTGTCATTTTTGAAACTAAATCTTCATAAAAAATATCCCAATTTTTCTGTGGATCATCAGAAGTTTTTCACGGGCCACCAGTTGGCGGCTGCTGCTTTAAAGCATCACTTGATCTTATACTGTAACGAATGTTGTAGACTAAGAATGGTAAAAAAATGATGGTTTTTAAGGTACCTGAAATAAACAAGTTTTGGACACATGTACACCAAAAATGATTTTGTATATTGTTATATTGTGTCAAATAATAAAATTTCCGTAATAATTCATTTTCAGCTTATAATAAAAATTTATTATAAAAATGCAACTATTAATTATTCATTTTCTTGTATAAAACTATTCTTCTGTAATGAAGTTGCAAATAGACGATTCAAATAGAATTTTTTTAAACATATTAACAAAGCACTTATTTGACAACAAGCTCGGTAAAAAGAAAAAAAAGACAGTTTTTCAATTTATAGTACTATATAGTTCTCGTATAAATAGAGATAAAATTACTTATTAATATTTAGGAACTAATTTGATATCAATACACTAAGGCAGTGATTCTCAAACTTTGTATCGCTCCCCTGTGTGGCGTATTAACCCTATGGGGGGCACAAGCATATCGAAAAGTCGAAAATGAAAGATTATTTAAAAAATTATCAATTTTCTGAAAGGAAGCAAAAAACAAAACGTATGAACATTCTGACATAATAAAAATTTAAATACACATTTACACTGGTAAATATACTTATAAATGTATGAGACAGCACAATGTATTTAATCACCCTAGTCCTGCAGGCCGCCTCAAAGTCGGCAAGGGGGTGTACCTGGGCGAAACGGGTGAAGTACGTCGGGAGAGTAATCTCCTGGTAGGGTCACCCAAGGCGTGAAGGCCGTTCCACTATGCTCAGCTAAGGTCTGCTAGGCATTGGAGCTAAGTCAGTCTTCTACCTTTGGTGCTCCAGGTACTCTGTACTAACAGAAGCTGCTCTTTACCTTCTCCATGATGATTATCTACAGGACTGGAGCAATATATGCGATCTTTGTGGGCATACAAATTATAACCCATCTTAGAAATCTAGTCAAGGGAAGGGAAGTCCACTTTCAGTGGATTCCCTCCCATGTTAACATCCAAGGGAACGATGCTGCAGACATCTTGGCTAAAAGAGATTGTTCTGAGCCTCTCAACCGAGACTACAAATTAACATATAAAGAAATTTTCTCTATAAAGAAAAAAGCAGTCAGACAAGACTGGCTCACCCCTTCCGCCCATCCTTGGTTCAGCAGGAAGACCCCGGGTGAAGCGTTAGAATTTGCAGGTGACAAAAATGATCAAACGGCCATCTCAAGACTCATAAGTGGACATTTAAAAAAACATGACATTTGACTCGGGACGCAAAGTCTTTTCATTGTGCAAAAATGCAATCTGAAGCCGGCATCCCCTGATCACATCCTGGATTGCTTGGGGTTCGCTCTGGCGGATGTTTATGAAAGTCCTCTACTGGTGCTTGACTTCGCTAGAGTTCACGGTATCATGGATATGATCTAGCTGCAGTTGATCTCTGAGGGATTAGAAACAACAACTAATTTATCAATACTAAATTAAGAACTAGCTTAATAATTACTAATGACCCCCATGGACTTGTCTTGAAGAGCAAATTTTTTCAAAGTAAGATTTAATATTAGAAATTGACATTCCTTCTTCTCTATATTTAGCTGAGAACTATAATTTGTCTTCAAAGCAACCACCGCAGAAAATCTGGTTTCACAAAGAAAGAATGTTAGAAATAGTAATAGTATACGAAGTGCTTTTGTTTTCATTGCAGAAAATTCATCATCCACCACTGCCCAAAATCCAAAGAGTGATTTATTACTATTCTATCTTTGATATAAATATTTAATTTACTTAAAATTTATTTTGCAATCTGTTCCATTTCAAAAATTAGAAAGGAGAAGTAACATAATACTTATCCTATCAATTAAAACTAGCTTTCTTAAAGTATGTATCACTTAAAAATAACTTACTTATATTATATCTGTCCCTTATAAAAGTAACATATATAAATTTAATACTTATCTTGATAATTTGGTCAGTTAACAATTAAGGTCGTATTGCAGATGTAATGCCAAAGTACATTATTATTGCATTCAATATATTGTTATTGCTTGGGGAGAGGGAGCGCGATGAGAATTATGATTTAAAATTGGGCCACACAAATACTTAAAGTTTAAGAAGCACTGCGCTGCGGATTTTTCGGCCAAATACTTGAAAAATTTCGCCAAGTTGAGGAGATAACATTACAATATGATAACATTAGACTGCCCACCAAAAGTCTATTTGGGGCGGTTTAAAAATTACTATAAAAACAGATAGTGTACCGATATCAAATTAGTACCATTAGCATACAAATATTAAAGAAAGTTTTTATGCAATAAATGCACATGTTCACGAGAAACAATCATCGTGAGAATGGAAAAATTTGAAAACCAAGATAGTAAATTTAATTCAGGGGACGTCATAGTCACAGGATAATCACAATCACGTGTTTCCAGCCAATCAGTTAATGCAAAAGTTGTGATCAGCGACGCGAATTTGGCAGAAAGTTCCATTTAAATGTTCAGATTTGTCTATATAACAGTGATATAGCACATATGCAAAGTACATTTGATTTAAAAATACACATATAATATAAGAATTTTTTTCTAATTTTCAAAAAAATAAGAATTATAATATTTGAACATTTTTACTCAATTATTTATTTTTAAATGTTATCTAAATTTTACAAGATCAAAAGCAAGTAAAAAATCTAATGTCAACTCTAAATTCAATGGATTCAAATTTACGATTTGTTTTTTGTTAGTCTTTTTTTTTTTTGTAAAGAAAGAGAGAATCTGCTTAAAATATAAAATTCTCTTTTTTTATTAAATGTTACAATTATTATGTTACTTTTTTAGACACCTTTTGAAGAGAGTCGGCTGAATTGCAGATACACAACAAGCAATAACAGCTATCTTATATTGCAACCTGTTAAAGTAGAGCAACTGAGCTTGGACCCCGAAATCGTTATATTTCATGATATAATTTCAGATAAAGACATGGAGCTGTTCAAAGATCTGGCTGTTCCATCGGTTTGTACTTTCTTATGAACATTAATATATGTGACAAGTTATCTAAAAGTAATACTCAAATATGAGATTTTGTGTTTCTTATTTGATCTAACTTTTGCCTTTTTTCGAAAAATTTTCAGCGGCATGAAATTAATTTGTAATATAATTTATCATTTTATAAGCTAAGCATTGTTTAAAAAAGTATTCAATTATGTAACAAAATAAATTTTATGATTCTTATTTAATTTTATTGTAATTAAAAAATTTGTACTAAATATTACGCTTCTAGATGACGTTCAGTGCGCTGAAGACACTCCATATGGTGCGGCCGAGGCTCAAAACCCTCCTGTGGCCACGGTGGAATAGTGGTCAAGGTAACGGACTCATGGCTGGTTTGGCATGAGTTCGAGCCCAGTACCTCTGAAAGCCCTCCATGCAGAGGGGGGCGATGCACATTATGGAGGACACAATACGATTCAATTGACAAAAAATTCTAATTTAATTTTTTTAGCCTAATCTTGTTTTTATAACATTGATTCCCTTAAACTATTCAGTTTTCAACAAAATTATCGATCATTTAGAGTTTATGGACTCATAGTGAACTTTTTAATAAGAAAAGAATTTTTTTTTTTAATAATTTTTGTTCCCAATTTGATTTTATATTAAATTCAGGGAAATTTTGCTAGACTCAATATTGTGCAAGCTGATTTAAAAATTACGTATTTCTAAAGTGGTGCAAAAATTATTGATGGCATTTTTTAAAAATGTGTATTAATCTGAATATACCGTAATTTTTTTAACTAAATTAAATTCATTTATTCAAAGCTAGTATCTCATAAATTTTCCTGTAGTTAAAGTAATTTTATCCGATGATTTTAAATGAATTTATTTTCATAATGAAAGCTATTATCACATAAAATATTCCGCGAATTAAAATAATCCTAAAATATGATGTCACAAGAAATATTTTATGCATATATAAAATTAATATCATAATTTTTTTCACAGCTTGCTAGAGCTACAGTTCAGAATCCTACATCAGGTGTCTTGGAAACTGCGCCTTACAGAGTTAGTAAAAGGTAAGATTTTTTGTGTAATAAAAAGATAAATGGCTTGTATACATACTAGAATTGTGATTAAAGTGAAGTCCCACCACATACTTTTCACAGTACAGGATGTTTTGGTTATTTAAAGTGTTCTTTCAATAAAGGTGGTAACCTTTGTTGCAAAATTGCATTTTTTCGCCTTAAAATAAATAAATAACTATTTTCGGACAATTTCAAAATTCTTTTTTATAAATCTATCATAGGTTGCATTTTGTTGATATGTGTATGTTGTGTTTCGAGTCAACACCAAACTATTTTATAAAAACGGTTTTTATTCAACAAACCATTACAGTGTCTGATCTGAGAGAGAAACGGACACGCGTTAAGTATTAGTGTCTGTGGCCACTAAGGCAGATGTTCTAAGTACCCTTCTTATTGAAGATATATATTTGAAAATTAAGCATGACATACGAGGTAATCAAAATTAATGGTCGGGGGTAAAAGCTCTGCTTAGGGTCATCTGTTCTTCGAAAGAAGTGGATACAAAATTTAATACTTGAAGATATAACGGAAAATAAAAGTTAAAAGTTGTATAGGGGATTTAATTTTAGATCTAATGTAATTATCTTTACATGTATAAATGTTAGAGTTTCGAAAAGTAAGGAAACTAGAGCTCCGACGAGGTGCAAACTACCCGTATGGATCAAAATGCATCTGAAGATAACGAAGACGATCACAGCATTCAAATGGGATCGGTAGATGGAGCTGGTCCTCTAGCAACATGACTAAATCTCAGTTGGCTGATTTGTGTGTGACGGAAACATGGTCCGCGATTGAAATAAGAAGGGTGACACGGGGTTTTTTTTCGTGTAAAGAACAAATTTTAAAGCTGAAATTCATCAGTGTTTGGTAAAAGTGTACGATACAAGTCACGAAGATTGGTGTAGTTTTGGTGCACGGAATTCGACAAAGACATAACAGATGAGCGAGATGAAGAAAGAGCGTTTTTGGTCTGAGGTATTGGACCATCCTCCTCACATTCCCGACCTTGTACCAAGTGATTTCCATCTCTTCGGAAATTTAAAGAAACATTTCAGATGTCAACATTCCAGAACCGATGCTGAGGTTCAGCAAGCCGTCTTGATAAGGTTGCACACTCTTGACATTGTTTGCCAAGAGGCTGGTTTCGATGGTTTGTTGTACCGATGCAACAAATATCTCGATAAGTGTGGTGACTATGAGCAAAAGTAATACGCGCGTACATGTACCTTCATACATTGTACGTATTTTCTTATTTCCTAATAAACCTTTACTCTGAATATGCTTCTTACTTACTTTTTGAAACCTCTACTTATAAAAGTGGGAGTATCGTGAAGTTTTAATTACTATTAAGAAATAACCGAAGTATCTGGATTCAATTTATTTTGCATGTTAGTTGATTCTTATGAAGATAACGTTGTAAAATAAAATGATTATTTTTGAGTTATATAGTGGAGAAGATAGAGGCCGACTGTGTGATAAGTTCCTTCATTGGAAACATAAATCCACGATGAAATGATGCATGCTTATGAAAACGATAGCCCATAATAACACATTGCTGTGAGATGGAAAAGAAATTTTCAAATTGGTATATGTCTATCACAGATGATCCAAGAAATGGAAGATTATGACTTATATTAGATCATTACCACAGTGTCTAGCTGCAGTTGGCGGTAGATTATGGAATGTTTGGCGCAATTCTTTGCCTCTGCGGGGTTAAGTCACTACTTTTTAGGAACGAAGGTGGTTGACCTTCGAATAAGGTGATCAGGGGAAATGATAGTTCCTTAGTTTTGGAGCGCGAAGGCTCTGGGTTGAATTTTGTGAAAAGAAAGGAAAGTTCCCTTGGTTCAGTCCGATGCACTGTGCTTGATTTACCAAGAAGTGATAGCTTCTTGGGTTTTTGTGTTTAGCGCGGCGGATGGCACTTGTTTTTTTTTTTTTTTTTTTTGCTGTGTTTAGAACGATAGAATTCTGTTCTTTTGGCACGACGTACAGTGTCTAAATTAGTGGGAAAAGTAATAACACATTACAATTACGTACGGCCTCAATGTAGAAACTGGAGAACTTTGTTCTATTAGACTGAAGAGCATCTATCCAAATGATCATGAAAGAGGCTGATCTTACTTATTCACTAAAATTGTACATATGTTAAAGGTGTCAGAACGCGTGGTTCAAGATTATAGATTCCATTACAGAAGTAAACATGGCTTGACTTATCGAGGGAGACTGAAATCATTTGAGGCTAGACGATGATTTTCTTGGTTAATTGATAATTATGAATGAATCTTGAATCTATCAATATAATCCAGAGACTTACAAGATAAACAAGGATTTAAAATATAACGACTCACCTAGAAAGATAAGGTATTGATGCTTGCAAGGATATTCTGTTTTTAGGGCTGTTGTGAAGGGTTTTTTTTTAAAGAAATCTCTAGACGAGGGTTAGATCAGGGATTCTCAGATTTTTCCCCACTATCAATCCCTTTTAAAAGAATTTTTTTCATAAATCCCTTTACCATTTATGATATACAACAAATAATATAATCATAATACTAAAATTACTAAGAAAAAACAGATAATTTAACTTAGAATATTAAGAAAATGATAAAAAAAAAAAGAGATGCGTTTTATTAGATTTATTTCTTTTTAAATTATGACATTTCTATGCGGATCTTTGTTACATCTATACATATTTTTTAAAAAAAGGATATTGTTAGCTATACACATTACAAAAATTAAATTAAATTTTAAGAGAGGAAAATTGTTATCAACTCCCAGTACACTCATGGAATACTGTAGACCCTTTTTTTAAACTTCCAAGAACCTCAAAGGGTCTTTACAAGTTTTGAACAGGTGTCGATAGCTTCGGAAATGTTTTTAAATATGAAATAAAGTATAACGAATTTTTACCAAGCATTGCGACTTCTTTATTCATTCTCGAACGAATAGCAACAACACACAGAGAAAAACAAAGTACAAGAAAAGAGGGGTTTGCTCCATTTCTTCCGTACAAGAGGGAGAGGTGACAAGGGGACGATGCAATGAGTCCATAACAGGGTCCATCAGTTCCGTTAAAAATTTCTGTTTAAGCCATCACTAGTGTCTTTTAATGAACATTGCTGAATAAATTACCTAATGTTCTGATCAAGAAACGGTACGGGATAATCGCTAAAGACATTCCCCATCTTGACAACAGTGCACTTCCTCACTCTTCTCGAGGTATCATAGTTATAAGGCTTTGAAATTTTACCACATCCACTCTATTCTCCCAATCTTGTCCAAGTGACTTTTCCTTATCCCCGTAATGCTTCTTGTTCATGACGCCCTTACTTTCAAAATTTCCCTAAGAAATCTCTCTATTATCGGTTTTTCTGATGTATTAAATATCTACCAGAGGTAGATGGCTTTTATGTAATTTGAAAGAAAAAAACTGATTCGCAACTTGCAAAAAAATTGATTTAACTGAAAATCTTTATTTCTAGAAGCTTTATTATTACAGTAAATAGAAGAATTTATAGTACGTATGAATAATTGTGAAAGTATATACTGGGCCTTTTTGTTTACATGTTATTACGGAAATCGAATGGTCAAGATCGAGTTATGGGTTCGAGGTGTAGTGTCACTGAAGACCCAATGTGTATAAGGGTTTATGCGAGTTAATCTGTTGTGTCTCAAAATCCTCAAGTAGCCAAGTAGCCCTTAAAATTCCAGTCAGTCGCAACCAATCCAAATCGAAGCGAATCTGATTGACCATGCTTCATCTTCACACCACCAAGCAAGTCAATACGAATCAACTTTTCTTCCATCAGTAGCTGTCGAACGCGAATGCCGTTTTTAATGTTTTAAGACATTTAAGGTATCACAAGCTTTTAATTTCACAACTGTATTCTTGCTCATTTATTTTCAAAACGAAATGCATAAAACAAAAACATATAAGAATGATTTTATACTTTTTTATATTTTCCCTGTATATATATCCCTGTTTTTATATATTCCCTGTCCCCCCCCACTTTAATATTTTATCAAAAGTAATTACATTCTGAAAAGGAGTAACAAATTATAAATAAGTATTGTAATTATATTAAAATTCAATTACTATTACAAGTTACATATCTAATGTTTTAAAAAGACATTTTCAGATGGTCGCCTTAAATAGTTATTTTTTTAATTATAAACTAAAAGGGTTTACTCGCTTTTAGGAACCAGGACATCATATGCTTTCAAAAATCGATTTTTCAATTTTAGTTCTAAAAATAGTGCATATTTTTCTGAACCTAAAAATGTATAATACTTATGTTTGTTGATAAATAGCCCTAAAACATGAAAAATAAAAATGTAAACAAATGACCACGCCCCTTTTGACTCTTAGTTTTTTTCACTTTTTCTCTCCTCTCAAAAGCGTATTTTTTTGCATTTAGGTACATTTTTAAAAAAACCATTGCACTATAAGATTCCAGATTTTTTTATACTTCTATACAAGATACCTATGCATATAGTGAACCTAAATTTTTTCTATTAAAATAGTGCTTAAATTTTTAAAAATGGTTTTATGCATAAAAAAAAGCAGAAAAATAGAAATTTTCCAAATTTCAAAGTTTCATAATTTTTTTAAAGAAACTATACTAAATTTTCACTAAAAAAAATAGGTTCACTGTCTTACCTGTATTGTTTTATATATGTGTAAAAAATATTTTGCATAAAAAAAGATACTTTTTAAAAAATGGTACCTAAACATAAGTATGTATTATGAGTTCTCAAAAATTATGTATTACTTAATTAAGTAGGATAAAAAAACTTTTGAACTAAAAGTTGTTTTTGTAGTTCTACAGAATATAAATTATCTTTATTAAGAACGTAAAATATCTAAGCTCTATTGAAAATTTAAAAGATATATGTCTCATAAACAAAGGGTCTTAATTTTGGCATTTTACACTTCCGAGCATGTCCTGGTTCCCTTAATACATTAATCAATTAAAAATTTTACTTCTACACATTTGCCAATTACTTTTTTGTTTTTCATCTGACATATAACAAAATTTTGGATTTTGTAGCAATAAAATAGAAACTTTATAAAAAATTAAATTATCGACAGTATTGATGTTTTATTTTATTTTATATAGCATCTAATATAAATATTTAATTTTTCCCTCCCAAAATTAAATAAATTCTTATAAATTTGATCTATGAAGCTGTTTTAAACATCCTTCATTTTCAAATTTCTAAAATTGAATAAAATAATACATGCAAACTCAAGTTTATGTTTACTGAACATTAGCAGAGATAAAATACTACATGCACACCCGGTGATTTTTTTTTTTTTGAGCTCAAGTTAGTTAACATAATGAAAAAGAATGCTTTGAATACTAAGAATAGAAGCGCCATCTATTCGCATAAAAACAAAATCATATTAACCCTAAATATTAAGTCATTATTTTTAACACATCTAAAACCAGTTTCTTGAATAGAAACTTTATATGATATAATTACTAAAAAATAATAGTAAAAACAATACAAATAAACACACTATTTATTAGAATTCACTTTTTCTTAAAGAAATTGCAACATTCATTGAGCGGCTGTTGATGCATGATTGAAGAAAAGCTAACCTGCTGAATTAGGCGGGAACGAGATTCATGACGGATAGAACCGGTTTCAATTAATGTGAAGACAAGAACTAATTATTGGCTTATTTCAGTGGGAAATTAAGAA